>PVJH01014032.1:0-58344 GCA_004026705.1 Nesogale talazaci
AGATGAATGTGTCCACGTCACAGACTCTGGCAGACAGCAAGCTGACCGAGACCAGGTCATTGACAATACTGTCCCCTTAGGGGAGCAGGCCATCCCCAGGTAAAACCCAGATTGGAATTATCAATTAGGCCAAGGTTCCAATGTCCCTCACAGAAACCTCATGCTCTGGTACCTTCTCCCGGGCATGGAAGCTGTCTCAAACAAAGTAGTCAACTATGACAAGCTCAGGGACGTGACCCAAAGAGCAGACGAAAACCCAGCTCTCTTTCTCAATCGCCTTCAGGAAGCCCTGGTCCAGTACACTCGTTTAGACCTAGGGTCAAGAAACGGTGCCACCGTCTGAGCCTCTCATTTCATTTCCCAATCTGCCCTGGATATTAGAAAAAAGCTAAAAAAGTCTGAGGATGGCCCTGAAACTCCCATGCAGGACCTGGTAAAGATAGCATTTAAAATTTTCAACGTTCGAGAGGAAATGGTCGAAACAGCTCATCAGGCGAGGATCCAGCAGAAGGTAAGCCTCCAAACCCAAGCCCTGGCAGCAGCCCTAAGGCCGGCAGGTAATCCTGTCCAACACCATGCCGCACCTGGGGGACAGCGCCTTTTGCCTGGTGCCAATGTGGCAAGAATGGCCACTGGGCTAAAGCTTGCCCCAACCCAGAGCCTCCTACCCGGCCATGCCCCCTGGAGGTCACTGAAAGTCAGACTGCCCGACCCTGGCTCTGCCCCCAGCCCCGCGAAGCCAAGGCGCCGAGATCCAGGCAGCTCCAGATGCAGAGCTGGCAGGTCTGGAGTTGCTTGGGTTTATGGACCGAAGTGACCCTGGCTTCTCTGGTAATCCTCGCTGAACCCAGGGTCATGCTCCAGGTAGCAGAAAAATCCATTCCTTTTCTAGTAGATATGGGAGCTACCTATTCTGTGCTGCCTTCCTACTCAGGGCCCACTTTCCCTTCCCAGGTCTCTGTGGTGGGAATTGATGGGTCCCCCTCAACTCCAATGCAGACCCCAGTTCTTCTTTGTTCATTTCACAAGACTCCTTTTTCCCACTCTTTTTTGGTAATCCCGTCATGTCCAGCCCCCTTGCTGGAGCGAGATGTCCTGAACAAGCTGCCCTTCAAACCTTCTGTGTCTACCAGTCACCTTGGTCCCGCAACTCATGATATACAACCCGGCTGAATTTCAGAATAGGTATCTCCAAGTCCGTGATCACTGAACTAAAAGAGCATTTTTTCTCCCAGTTGTCGTAGGCCTATCCTTGGCCTCATCTGCAGTGGCGGTAGGACTGGGTGGCGGAGCACTTGGACACTCTGTCATAACAGCAAATGAGTTAGCCACTCTCTTCCAGCTGGCCATCAATGCCTCCGCCGAGTACCTAGCTTCTCTCCAAAGACAAATAACCTCACTTGCCCAGGTAGCCTTGCAGAACCGCCAAGCCTTGGATCTCATCACAGCAGAATAAGGAGGAACCTGCCTCTTTCTCCAAGAAGAGTGTTGCTACTACATCAATGAGTCCGGGGCAGTCGAGACCAGAGTCCAAACATTGCATAAGCTAAGTCGCGAGCTGCAGGATACTCGACCAAATGCTGGTGGCACTTCTTCCTGGTGGAATTCTTCTCTGTGCTCTGTCCTTGCCCCCAGAGTAGGACTGTTAATTTTTGTCATGATTCTGTTATCTGTCGCCCCTTGTCTCATCCAACTCTTGCAGAACCGACTCTGTGAAGTCACCCGCAGAGCAGTCAACCAAATGATGTCACAGCAATAGCAACGCCTTCGTCCTGTGCCTGCCCAGGAACCCCAGTGCCTGCCTGAACCTCCCCTCTTCACCCAAAAGCCAGCAGGAAGAAATTACACAAGAGAGAGCCTTCCTCCCTTTTACCTATAAAGCAGAGTCTGGAATATCTGGACTTGGCACAAAAGACTCCATTTTGAGGCGCGGCGCCTCCATTTTACCTCTCAAGAGCTCACTCCTGCTAAACCCTCCCTGTGCCTAATTGCAAATTCCTGAAACCCTTTGTACTCGGAAACAAGGTGCTTGTCTACTCTAAAAGATATGCATTCCCATCCTCCCACGACTTTTAGATAGATTTAAGGACCATCTCCCTTACAAAACCCAGCTGTGTGAGCACTCCCTTCGTTTGAAGATTAACAGCTGTGACTGCCGGGGGTGGGGCACACTCTCTCCTTTTGAATATTAACATCTGCACCAGTCAAGGGGGTATAAAAACTTTTCCTTTTGTTCCCTTGGTGCGGCTTCATCAGCTCCTTTCCCCCGAGGTGCTGAACCCACCCACAAGCTCCCTGAATAAAGCCTACCTTAAAACTTCCCATTGGATCTCTGGTTCTGTTTCATGTCCAAATAAACTTTATAAACATTGATGCAAAAATTCTTAACAAAATACTGGCCAATAAAATACAACAGTACATAAAACAAATAATTCACCATGACCAAGTGGGATTCATATCACGGATGCAGGGAAGGTTCAACATATGAAAGACTATTAGTATTATTCACCACATTGACATGAAAATTTTAAGAACCACATGATAACATTGATAAATGCAGGAAAAGCATTTGACAATACCCAATATCAATTCCTGTTTAAGACACACAAAAATAGGAATGGAAGGAAAATTCCTCAATAAAATACAATCTATATATAAAAAAACCAACAGCCAACGTGGCAGTCAATGGAGAAAAGACAAAAAACAATCCCACTGAGAAAGGGGATGACACAAGGATGCCCTTTGTCCCCACTCTTATTTAACATCATACTGGAGGTTCTAGCTAATAGCATAAAGTAAAGAAAAGATATCTAAGGTATTTGCCTGGGAAAGAAGAGGTGAAACTATCATTATTCGCAGACAAAATGATTTTATATATGGAAAAATCTCAAAAGTTCCCCAACGGGAGTACTGAAAGAAATAGAGGAGTATGGCAGAATGGCAAGATACAAGATCAACAAACAGAAGTCTACCAGACAGCTATACACATCAGACAAGACCACAGAAGAGCAGATCAAAAAGGTACCCTTCACAATAGCCAAGCACAAATTGAAATATCTAGGGATATACTTGCCTAAGGACAAACCACATGGATTTACCCTGATGCAGCCCTGGGTGCTGGAGCAACTGCATGGAGACCCCTGTCAGCACTGAGATGCTTACACACTCACTGATTCGAGTTTCCTCTGCAGTTGGCATCATTGAGTGTGCTTTGTGAGATGGAGGAGGACTTTGTGGATTGGTGTCAGATATGTGGGTTAACATTAGACTTATGGGCTTGGGCAGCACTGGGTTGGGATGTTTTCTTGATGTGCACCTACCCTTTTTTAAAAACTCTCTCTTATACATAAAAGTTTCTGAGGATATTTTTCTCTAATGTACCCTGACTAACACAACTCCTCAAGAATGTCACCTATCCCATATGCTCCCTGTGTTTCTTGTTTCTTTTCCTACTCCCCACTCCTGCCTTCTGAACTTTGTCGTAGGCAACTGCTGCACCAGGCTTCACTTGAATGCCTCCTTGCACAAGCTCTCCTCCACGAGACCGTGACCACCTCAAACAGCTTCTACAGACATTCAGTTAATCCATCTTTTCTTAGGGAGTCATTCCCCATCTAGTGAGGAAAAGCAGGGATTAACTGTACAGGTTTGTTACATTGCTCAAATCTTCTCAGAATCCTGGTTGAGTCCATGTCAGGGCTTCGAGAAGCACAGCATTAGTGAGGAGCTGAAGCACACGTGAGGGGTGTTGTCTGCCAGCTCGTTGGTCAGCCTAGGAGTTGTGGTGCTCCTAGTAGGCCACCTAAGTGAGCACAAGTGTCACTGAAAGACGGCTGGCTGAGGCTGTACAATGTCCCATGACCGAGCTCCCCTCCAGCCAGAGGTAGCTTGTGACGTACTCTGGCCAATGATACAGAACTCAGTCAGTTGGGTGTGCCTTTGGGGAAAGCTTTAACTCTCTGGCTAAAAAGGGACAATCTCAGCTGAGAGAGCCCTCCATCCTCCATCACTCCTGATAAGGATGAGAAGGATAATATGTGAAGGACAGTGGCACAAAGAGAGTGGGATCACCTAGACTCCTGGTGACATCTTTGGGATATTTTATCAGTGTTGGACCACTTACCTCCAAACATCTTGTCATGTGATTCGTATAATTCCTTGATATTATAAGTCACAGTAGCTTATTTACTGTTTATTTTAAGACAAAGGTATCCCCCTTTGAGGTATCAGATTCTCTGGGTGATTGAAATTTCTTTTTTCTCCAAGTATATAATTTATACTGAAATAAAATGATTTTTTTCTCCTTTAAGTCACTCTTCCCAATGTACACTAATGTTTCAATATAAAAACAATTCCTGCACACCTAGTTATTTCTAAATAGAAGATTAAAGACATGAATCAAGCACTTTTCATCTTTAAAAGAAAGTATGAAAACACACAACAGAACAGATTCAAATTACAAAACCAATGTGATGGTAGCACTGTACCTTACAAATGTTACTCAAATGGCTCATGGAATGTCCCAAAGTCTTCTCATTCTGCAAGGGAACCAAACAGGGATTAAGTATTAAACTTTGATAAAAATAGGCAAAGAATAAGTAATCAATTATAGCAATCCTATAGACAAGTCATTCCTTCAACCAATATTTTCTGAGTACATTCCTTTTAAGTACTGGACCAGGTACCCAGTATTGGAAATTTGGCAAAAATGAATAAAATAACAAAAGACAGTGCCTGCGTTATAGGGAATTAATATCTAGTCAAAGAAATAGCAAGAGCTCAGAATTAAACATAACACTGAGAAGACATTCTGTGTCTTAAGACCTGTTCTAGAAGGGATTCACTATGGAGGTAATGTCTTCATAATTATGAAGAAGTGGAACAAAGAAGAAAGTGGAACAGTTGAACCCACTGGAACAATCTGGTTCTCTACGTCTTAAGTATGCAACAGGGACATGGCCTAGCCCACATTATCTTACTGAAACCTGTTTTTACTCCCAGCTTAGAAATGTCTGAAAGTTACCTAATCTTCTTTCTCATTTAGCACCTTCAACATTCAAGCACAATGCCTTGAGTCAAATTCTTCCTTAATCTTAATTTTTTCTCCATTTCTATAGTCAACACCTTAGTTTAAGTTCCTTACTTCTTACTTGAAATTCACCAATAACTTACTGCCTGGTCTTTCTAACTTTTCAGTTGACCTCGTTGATACATAAAGGCACTTTCTTTCTAAAGAAGTGGGGATTCTACAACTGATTTTTTAAAAGATGAAAGTAACTATTTGGGGAATCCATCTATCCTTGCTCTAGATGCAAATGAATTTTAAGAGCTCTTTTTAAAGGAAAGAAGATACTACTTAGGTTGTTAAAAAATATCTAGTGTTAATTTAATTCACGTCCAAGAATCATGGGTAAGATCAGAAGAAAGTTAGGATTCACATGGATAAAAAATCGAAAGAGACATGTCACCCAACATAAAATGAATGAACTACTCTAAAGGCTCAGCACAACTTTTCTCACAGATTTAAGCCCCACTCTTTTGGAATCAATCTTATCATTAAAGAAATGTTTTCCTCTGTGGTCAGGTCAATAATAGAAATAATGCAACATGGAGTTTGTGAAGGATACTTTATCAAAAGTCTTTGTTTCAGATCTCCATGAGGTTGTATGTTTTGGGCAAGGTAATTTTTAATATCCAATTCTGCAAAACAGGAGACCCCGGTCTCAACCACATACCTCTTAGCAAATCAGACTATTCTAGGTACATTAATATAATCAATAATGCTCAAAAACCACACTTTGGTTTGTCCCACTGTTAAGAAATCTCAATAAGTCAATCAGAATGCTATATTCTTATTTTTTGTTTTTTTTTTGGGGGGGGGGAATTTTTTTGGCATCACTGCCCTCTGGTGGTGGGAGTAGGCGGCCCAGCCTTCGCTCCGTGGAGCTGGAATTGAACCTCTTTCCCAGTGGGCCGCAATCACAACCACTACGCCACCGGGGCTCAGCCCAGAATGCTATATTCTGTAATTCTATATACAGCATAACATGCATGATTCATACTCCTGCTCTCTTGGATTCATGGCTTCACTTGAGATTTTCAGGTTGCCCCCCTCCCTCCCTATTACTTCAAATCTCTTTCATATTCTAATAATGGAGTTAGAGTCTTTTCTCTATTACATTTGGCAGAGTCAGTATGCTTGGAAATGTCTTTCCAAGTAGACCACAGGAGTTGAAAAACTAGAGTCTGGAGACAAGCAGAGTTCCTTGAGCCCGGCCCCCTTGTGTGTGTGTGTGTGTGTGTGTGTGTGTGTGTGTGTGTGCGTGTGCGCGCGCGCATCACTGCCTCTGCTGGTCGTCGGAGCTACCCAGTGCCGCTCCTGAGAGCCGCCGCTGGATTTGAACCGCCAAGCCTGCGGGCCGCAGTCCTGCACTCAACCACTTACACCACCGGGACTCAGCCCCCGACCCCTTTCTTGGAAGCCCTCAGCACCCGTCTGGAGGCAATTGCTTCAAGTTTGAGTCAGGAGCACTGTCGTAGGCTTCTGTGATTTAAGAGGCAGTTTCAACTTCCACTTTCCCAATCACCACTGAAAAAAAACTTGGTTTGTGTTTTTTAAGTGCAGTTTGGGTGTTATCAAGTTCCCGCCTAATGACTGAATATTGGTGTGTGTGTGTGTGTGTGTGTGTGTGTGTGTGTGTGTGTCCCCTATTTCTAATCCATGGTTAAAATGGCTATCTACTGATGTGTTTTTAGTTCTTAAAAATTGAAAGATCTTAAAAATTGAAAGATCAAAGGGCACAAGTTAAAGAAGCCTGTGTTTAGGCTAATTTTATGTGGGCCAGACAAGAACAAACAGCTGTTTGCATAAATGATCATGCAACAACAAAAAAACCTGCTGGTTTAAGTAATTTTGGCCCAACCTTATGACAGCACTCTGCAGTAGGTTTTAAATCAGACCCTGAACATGTCAGGATTCTCAGTCTGTCTTTTAAACACTGCCTTCTATTTGTTCTGTTTCCCATAGTTTTCTTTCCAGCACCAATTTGACCTTTTTAACATGTGACTTGATAAATCTGCCACCTAGCGGCCAAAATTAGAAAAGCTTGCTACAGAAGCTTTTTCAATTGTGCGCATCAAGCTTTCCTTAATAACTTTTATTTTGCTTTAAGAGATTGAGCCTTACTTTAGGAATTTCTTTTAGGATTGTACTGAATCTTTCAGTTTTCTCTTGTTTTGATGGAAAATTTTTGTGTAATAAAGTTACCATAAAATAGACAAAAATTTAAAGTACACAAAAAGTGTAGCTTCTGTGAAAACCTCTTTCTTGAATTTATTTAAAGTGCACCAAAGATCAGCAAACTTTTTGGTTTCCAAATGTGTAGATCTTTGGCAAAATTAGGCATGTCACCTCAAAAGATAATGACCACCTCCAAGTGCCCTTAGAAAAGTTTTGAGCTCACTAAATTAACTTTTCTGTACAGTATACACAGAAAATTTGGGCTAATTTGCCTTAATGCAAGCATTGTGTTTAGGCAAGAAAGCAAATTTAAAACTGCTATGCTAAACTTCTCCGGTCACTGAGAATTCATCTCTTATCTCCTATTTCTTTTCAACGTTGCTTCTTTTTATACTTCATTCCCTACCTTTTTCATAATGCTTTGCCAGAAATACCCTATTTTTTTCAAGAGGAGAGAGAAGCAGATTAAGTAAAGAGGCAAAACCGGTCACTAAAATGTTTTTCAAAGTAAAGTGCCCAAGGATGGGGGTGGGGTAAGGGATGGGAATGAAGATGCCCCCTGGATTAAAATGGACTTTAATCCATTGTTAAAGAATCTCCTGATATTTACAGATCCCCAGAAATTTTGTCAGGAATTTATATTTTTATATAAACATATGAACCAAGCCCATGTATGCAATTGATTATTGATGTATTGAGGTATTAATGAGACATGAGGCTATACACAAAGGTAAATTATTGGCATCATCGGGCTGAGCCCCGGTGGCGTAGTGGTTGTGCGCGGGTCTGCGGCCCACTGGGATGGAGGTTCGATTCCAGCTCCACGGAGCAAAGGCTGGGCCTCCTACTCCCACCACCTGAGGGCAGTGCTGCCTAAAAATAAGTAAATAAAATAAAATAAATAAAATAAAATTATTGGCATCATAGGTGCTCGGTGATGTTGAGTTGGTTTTCACTCATAGCGATTCTATATTCAAGGGAACAAGATACTACTCAGTTCCAAGCCATACTCATCCCACTGCCGTGCTTGAGCCCGATGCTGCAGCCATGACGTCACCCCACCTCGCTGAGGGCCACTTTTGTCTTCCTCTGCCACGCGTAATGTCCTGCTCTGAGTGCTGGCTTCTCCTGTGAACGTGTCTCGGGTATGTTTTCGTTATGTTAAGGTATAGTGCATACGGAAGTTATACTGTACTCTTTAATCTTCACCAGTATGTGTAATTCAAGTCCTCTTCATTTTCAGCAAGTCAGGCTGTGTTATCTACCTACCACAGGTTAATGAGTTTTCCTCCCATCCTGATGCTGCATTCTTCACAGAGTTCAGCTTCTTGGATTAAACTCAGTATACAAACTGAACAAGTGTGGTAAAATGAGACAATCCTGACATCTCTTTTCTGATTCTGAACTAGGCAGTGTCCCTTGTGCTGCTTGAACAACTTTCTCTTGGTCCCTGTACAGATTTCACATGAGAACAATTAAGTGGTCTGGAAATCCTATGATTCAGGATATTGCCCATAATTCCTTATAATTTACAGTCAAATACTTTTGCATACTCAATAAATCACAGGTAATTAACTATCTTTGTTATTCTGTACTTTGAGCCATGATTAATCTGATATCAGCAATGCGAACTTTGTTCAATGTCCTCTTTTGATTCCGCTTGAAATTTTAACAGTTCCTCTCTGATGCTAAATTGTAACTATTTTAAGTTATCTTCAATATAACATTACTGTGTGAAATATTGATTCTGTTCGATAATTTCCACATTCTCCAGGATCAACTTTCTTTGGAAGGTGTGTGTGTGTGTGTGTGTGTGTCTATATATATATATATATATATATATATGTATGTATGTATATGTATATATATATATTTCTTCCAGTCTTTGTCTTTTAAATTTCTTGGTATATATCAGGGGTTCTCAACCTTTCTAATGCCCCGACCCTTTAATGCAGTCTCATGTTGTGGTGACCCCCAACCATAAAATTATTTCTCTTGCTACTTCATAATTGTAACTTGGCTGTTATGAATCAGGTGAGCCAGGTGAAAGGACCATTCGACCCCCCAAAGGGTCACAACCCACAGGTTGAGAAGTTCTGGTACAGCTGAACGAGCACTACCAGAATTGGTTTCATTTGATCAAACATCAGTTGGTATTCTGTCAGTTCTCAGTTTTTGGAGTCTCGTTTTAAACAAGGTCTTCAGTCTAGCATGACTTCCCCCTTCAATAGCATCAGTTCCTGATCATGTGATATCCTCTGGAAATAGTTGAACTCTGACCAATTCTTTTTGGAACAGTGCTTGTGTATTTCTTCCATCTTCTTTTGATGCTTTCAGCATTTTGCCCATGGAATCCTTCAACACTGCAACTCAAAACTTAATTTTTTCTCTCCAGTTATTTCAGTTTGAGAAATGGTGTATTCTTCCCTTTTGGTTTTCTGACTCCATGTCTTTGCATATTTCATTATAGTATTTGTTTCCTGGGCAGCCTGTGAAATCATCTGGTCTGCTGATTTACTTAATCACTTCTTCCATTTGCTTTAGCCACGCCATGTTCAAGAACAGACACCCATTTTGATCTTCTCTTTCTTTTTAAACGTATGTTTTCTTCATGTATAATGTCCTTGGTACCATCCCACAGCCATTCTGGGTTTTAGTCATTAGAGATCAATACCTCAAATCTGTTTTTTATATCGCTTCTAACATCAAGTGGGGTAAACTCTGGCCCCATGAATTTGTTTTCGTTTTCTTCAGCTTTAACTTGAAGCTGTACGTGACCAGTAATCAGTGGTATGTTCCACAGGTGAAGGCTGGCCTACTTTTGGCTGATGATATTGTGCTTCTCCAGCCTCACTTTGCACATATGTAGATTTTATTACCATGTGTTCCATCTGTTGAGGTCAACAGGTAGTCATCACTTACATTGTTGAAAGAAGGTATTGGTAGTGATTAAGTCATTGGTTTTGCAAAATTCTTCCATACAAGCTCACATCATTTCAATCATCAAGGCCACATTTTCTAACTACTTATCCTTTTGCATTACGAGCACCAAAAACTATTAATGTATCTTGACTGTATGTTTGATAAATGTCAAGCAGAACTGAGAATCTTCCATTTCTACATCGTTGTTGGCTTTAGTTGTTGGTGCATAAGTCTGAATAATATTCCTTGCATTTAGCAGACTAACGTGTAACCACTATGCCACCAAGGCTCCTTTAATATTCCTCTTAAATAATCTTCCTCACAGAATCCAGGAACAGAAATGGAAATAGTGACACCAGAAGGGGAGAGGGAACAGAGGGAGAGGAGGAGCAGAAGGGGGAACTGACCACAATGATCGACTCATAACTACACACACCCCTCCAGGGAGGAGAACAGCAGAAACCATGGGGGAAGGGAGACAGTGGTTGGTGTGAGATACGAAAATAATAATAATTTATAATCTATCAAGGATTTGTGGGGGTAGGGGGAAGAAACTGATCCCAAGGATTCAATAGAATGTACATGTCTAGAAAAGGGCAATGGCAACATATGTACAATTATGCCAGATATAACTGATGTGTGGATTACAGTAAGAGTGGAAAGAGCCCCGGTAAAATGATCTTTTAATGAAAAATTCTCTAATAAAAGTGACCTTCGTGTTGTTGTCATCAGGTGCTGACTCACAGCGATCCTATGTACAACAGAATGAAAGCCTGTCTGGCTATGTGCCATTCTCATAACTGTTCCTATGTGGTTGCAGCCACTGTGCCAATCCATCTTGTTGAGGCCTTTCCTCTATTTTATTTCCCCTCTGTTTTACCAAGTATGATGCCCTTCTTGACAATATGTCCAAACTACACGAGACCAAATCTCACCATCTATCCTTGCCTCTAAGAAGCAGTCTGGCTGTATTTCTTCTAAGACAGATTTGTTTGTTCTTCTGACAGCCCATGGTATGACATTGGATCTTGGCCAAAAGGTACTTTCCATATTCTTCCCCGGCAACATAATTCCTACAAGGCAGGCATCATTACAAGCCCTGATGTTGCAGTGGCTCTGCATTGGGCTGAGACCCGCAAGGTCAGTAGTTTGAATCCGCCAGCTACTCCACGGGAGAGAGATGGCGTTTTCTCCTCCCGTGAACAATTACAGTCGCAGAAACTCACAGGGGCAATTCTACCCTGTCCTATAGAGTTCGTATGAGTTGGCAAAAACTCAATGGCAATTTGAAATTTTAGAGGCATCATTAAGGCATCTTTTCATTTTATAGAAAAGAAATTAAGTGTGGACATGGGCATATAACTACCCCACCAAAGACTGCAGGTTTATTTATTGATTGATTCTTTGGTTTTTATATCCTTTTTGAAATTTTCATCTATATTCCTATTTGACTCACAAGTCTTCGTTCAGTTTCTGGTGGCTGCCAGTAATCCTTCATGTACCTTGTAGATATGCTGCTTCTAATACTACATCAACTCTGCCTCCTTCTGCATGTCACTCTTTTATAGGACAGTACTCAGAAAAACTGGGGTCTATCCTATTCTATGATGATGCTGGCATTAACAGTAAAAGGGGCAGATGAAAAGTTGTGTTAACATAATGAAGTGACATCAGATGGCAACTCAAATCAACAGATGCAAATGAAGACAATGAGAAATGGTAAATAAGGTTAATATAATCCACTATCATTAAGTTGATTCCAACTCACGGAATCCTTATGGGGCAGAGTAGAATGCTTCACTAGGGTTTCTGGGTCTGCATATATTTCTGAAAACAGACTGCTTCATCTTTCTCCAGCAGAGTGGCTGATAAATTTGCATTGCCAATCCTGTGGCTAATTAAGTAACTGCACCACCAAGGCTCGTTAAAGATAATAAATTCAAATCCTCTGTACTGTTATTGTCAAATACACTACATTTCTATATTACACTCCTCTCAATCTAGTAAGAAATTTTTATTGCTACTAGGGTTCAAATGCATACATACACAGCTAACTGTTTCTGGCTCTTGTTCACCATTAATCAGTGGCCTTAGTTACTTCAGAGCACTACTGTGTCAGCATGAGCCAGATCCTTCTGAGTCACATTTCAATTCACCCAGCCAAATCCCTTATCTGGCTGGCCCCTGGGAACACTGTGTGGCTAGCAAACTGTGGGCAGCTTGGCAGAGACAGCTTCACTATACAAGTAATGCTTTTTGTCATTCATAAAAAAATTTCCCCTTGCTTTCCCATTCTTGAAATTCCCTACCCCACATACTGTGGATACAGGTACATACCAACCCCACAAAAGCAGCAGGAATCCTCAACCATACTTCAGGTTTTTGTTTTAGTTTTAACTCTTCAGTTTTTATATGGTTGTCCTATTTTAATTTATAGTTCTCTTTGACTCATGAGTCTTCTTTTTTTCTGAAGTCCCCACTCACCCACCCACCCCCTGCAGATATGTCTCCCCGGCAAACCATATCCACCCAAAACAGATGTTTTCCTTTTATTTTTTTTTTAAATAGCTTTTCACTCTAGCCCCTGATAGCACAGACTCACCAACACTGATGCTGCCACAGCAACAGAACCACAAATTGACAAACTGCTGGCAGAAGTAACAAAGTAAAAGAAAGAGAAGATATAAGTATCAAGAATTATAAATGATAGATGATATTACAACAGATCCATTATAATAATAATATATTCCTACAAAATACTGTACTCCAACAAGTTTGGTAATCTATAAGAAATGAAAAAATACTGAGAAAACTGACATTTACCCATGATGCAGAAGTGTGTAGAATACATCAACAGACAACAAAAGCAGAGAGAAGGTCACCGAGAACTTCCAACCAAGAAAGGCCTTGGATCAGATGGCTTCACAGGGAACTCTACCAAGTATATAGGAAAAAACTGTCACCAATTCTACACAAACTATTCCAGAATATAGAAAGGGAGAGAAAACTCCTACACTCATTCTATGAAGTAAGCATAGCCCTGATAGAAAAACCAGGCAATGATCCTACAACGACAGAAAACTATAGATAAGTATACCTTATGAACAGAATAAAAGTTCTCAACAAAATTCTGTCCAATAGAATCCAACAACATATCAAAAAAATAATTCACCATGACCAAATAAGATTCATTCCAAGGATGCAAGAATAGTTCAATTTTCCCAAAATAATCCATATAATCCATTACATGAACAAAGCAAAGAAGAATCACATGATAATATCAAAAATGACGAAAAGGCATTTGAAAATATTCAACATTTATTTCTGATAAAACATTCAAAAACAGGAATATAAGGGATATTCCTCAACATAATAAAGGGGATATATGAAAATATAATGGCCAATATCAGCTCAAGAGAGAATAACTGAAAGTATTTCTCCTGAAAATGAGAACTACAAAAAGATGCTCCCACCACCACTTTTATTCAACATCATGCTCTATGACTTAGACGGAACCAGTAGACAGCAGAAAGAAATCAAGAGAAAACAACTGGGCAAAGAAAGAGTGAAACACTCATTAGTTGCAAATGATTTAACATAATGAGAACATGAAGGATTCTACCAAAAAAGTTATTGGAAATACCTTAGGAATTTGATAAAGTAGCAGAATCCAAGATTAACAAGCAGAAATTAACTGGATTCTTGTATAGGAGGGAAAACATTACCAAAAAAGACAATATAATTTATAATAACCACACAAAAAATGGAAAAACTAGGAATAAACCTAATCAAGAAACGAGAGCTATACAAAGAAAATTACAGAGGATAATTACAAGAAACCAAAAGAAACCTACACAAACAGAAGAATATACCATATTCATGGTTAGAAAGACTTAATATTATGAAAATGTCGACATTACCTAAAGCAATCTATAAATACAACATAATTTCCATGCAAATAACAGCTCTATAAGAATTGGAAAAACTAATTACCTACATCATTTGGAAAGGAAAGAGATCCATGATAAGCAAACAATTCCTATAAGAGAAGAAAAAAAAGAAGCATTGCATTACTGAATCTCAAAATCAATTACACAGTATTCAAAACTGCCTGGTACTGGTACAATGATATATACAAAGATCAAAGAAACAGAATAGACACACAGAAGTTGATGCATCCACCTATAAGCAACTGATTTTTTACAAAGGACCAAAAAAAAAAACTCCCCCCAAAAAACATTAAATGGAAAGGGGACACCATCTTCAACAAATGGGGTGGAAATACTGGATCTTCATTTGCAGAAAAATTAAACTGAACCCCTATGTAGCTCCCCAAAATGAACTCAAGTTGGATTTGAGACTTAAATGTGAGCTCAAGTGCTATCAGGATCTTCAAAGAAAAAACTGAGACAAGCTTAAGGTCCCTACTGCAGGGTACACAAAGCACACGCAGTGGAAGACAAAATAGGTAACAGACCTAATAGAAATATTATTTATTTCTATGCACATCAAAAGAAAACTTCATCAAATGAGTAAAATGATATACCACAGACTAGTGAGTCTTTAATAATGACACAACAGACGAGACAAATTATTAAAATCTACAGAAATCTGCAATACGTAAATATGCAAAAAAAAAATCCAAATGAAAAGTGAGCAAAAAAGTTCACCAAAAATTGACATTCAAATGGCTAAAAAACATATGCAAAAATGCTCAGGATCACTAGGCATCTGGGAAATGCAAATCTAAGCAATGTCATCACCTTGTACCCACAATGATAGCAATTTTTTTTTTTTTTTAAGAATCGATGCTGGTGAGGATGTGTAGAGATTAGACTCCACATACACTGTTGTGTACATGTTATAAATATGTACAACCATTGTAGAAAACTATATGGTGCTACATAAAACAATTGGGAATAGAAATACCATTGTTTTTATTATTGTTCGGTGTCATCAACTCGGTTCTGACCCATATAGATCCCACACAACCGAACAAAACACGGTCCAGCCCAGCACTAACACCATATTTGTTATTATATTGGAGTCCATTGCTGCAGCCACGATACCAAGCCATCTTGTCAGGAGTGTTCCTTTTTTTCGCCGCCCCTCCACTTCACCAAGTCTGATCTCCTTCTCCAAGGACTGGTCTCTCCTGACAATCTGTCCAATGTAAGTAAGGCCAACTCTGGCCATCCTTGCCTTTAAGAAGAAGCACACTGGTCATACTTCTACCAAGAGAGGTCTGCTTTTCCTGTTAGCCGTCCATGGTACTTTCAATAGTCTTCTCCAGCACCAAAATTCAAACACGTTGATTCTCCTAATGGTCTTCTTATTTAGTGTCCAACTTCCACATGTATATGAGATGACTGAAAATACCATGGCTTGGGGCAGGTGCACTTCAATCCTCAGAGCTAAATCTCGCTTTTTGATACTCTAGAGAAGTCATGTGCAACAGTTTACCTAATCTCTTGATCTCTTAACTGCAGCTTCCATGAACACTGGTTGTGGCTCCATGTAAGGCAAAATTCTTGAAAACGTCAACCTTTCCTCTACTAATCATGATGTTAATTACCTATTGGTTCAGTGACGAGGATTTCGGTCTTCTTGACATGAGTCATAATCCACAATCCTTGATCTTCATCAACAAGGGCTTTAAGTTTTCCTTACTTCCAGCAAGCAAGGCTGTGTCAGCTGCATATCACAGGTTGTAAGTAAGTCTTCCTCCAATCTTGATGCCACATTCACTATATAATTCAGCTTTTCAGATGATTTGTCCAGCAGACAGATTGAATAAGCATGGTGAGAGTATATGACCCTTATGCACACCTTTCCTGATTTGAACCCTACAGTATTCCTTTATTCTGTTCCATATGACTCAGCTGGGTACACCTCTGCTTCATATATACCCTAATGAAATGAGAGACACAACATGAACACACATGTGTTCTCCTATTTTCATCAAAGCACAGCTCACAATAGCAAGAGGCTGGAAAAAGCCCAAATGCCCATCAGTAGAATAGATAAAGAAATTCTAGTACATAGACACAATGAAATATTATGCATCATTTAAAAAAAAAAGTAATGAAACATCTCATGATGTGGATGGACCCGGAAACCATTATTGTATGAGTTCACTGCTCTAAGAATAAGCATAAAGGCGATAGTGTAGCAGGCTTTTTTTTTTAAGATCATGTAATCTTCTAATCTGGTCTCCTAAGCAAGGAGATAGTGAGCCTTTCCAGCATCCATCAATCATATTCCACCACCATCACACCTATTTATATATCCTTAAAATCAATAAAATAGGGGAGGACTCAACTCAGCTGGGGTCAGTTTCTCAGGATCAGGGAAGATGGAGATTAATCAATTCCTTCCATAGAACATTGTTCTATGGAAATCAACACACTCCAGTAGTGATTAGCAAATCTTATTGGAAATTCAAGTTGAAGAGGAGTGGGGCACGTCTGCCTCAAAGGAGGCAATTGTACTTCTGCTGGTAGGTAAACCAGTTAGGGCAACTTCCCCTTGGGAAATATGCCTAACACTATTTATATAGACCAAGGGGAGAATATATCCAGTATCATGTTCCTACTTTGATCTTTTTTTAACTTAATCTCTATCCAGACTATGGTGACCAAGGCTGTGCACTATAGTCAACTGGGACTTTAGACTTCCAAGGTGTACAGCAGACTTCACAGGCCACAACTGAAGGTCCCAATTTGGATATCCCACTAAGCATACTGGCCTTTACCTTAAACTCACCTGTAGTAGATTTAAGGCACTGAAACATACTTCCTTGGATTTAATGCCGAAATGCCCTCCTCTGAGAAGGAGGAGATGGTTTGGATTTCTTCCTATGAGGTTGCCCAGTCAGTGAGTGTATGGTAGGCCAGGCCTAATATATACACACACAATTATATACACACACACACACACACACACACACACACATACATACACACACACATAAATAATTTTAATGCTCCTTGCTTGCTTTTATAGGAGACCTGGTGACTTAGCGAATATACACTGAGCAAGATCAGCAATGCAAGATCAGCAGCTTAAAACTACAGGTGGGTAATTGGTCACCCCTTTACAGGGGAGTCACAAGGAAGAGACAGACCAGTCAAGGGGCAGCCGGGCAGTGATGATGCATACAAGTTTCCTCTAGTTCCTGAAGCCTTCCTCCCTCCAAATATCATGGTCCCAACTCTACCTTACAAATCCAGATGGACTGGAGAAGGTGCACTGATGGAGATGGGAGCTGGAGATATGAGGAAACCAGCATGGGTGAGCCCCTTTGGGCCAGTGGTTAGACTGGAGATGCTGGAAGGGTGGAGAGAAGTTGGGGTAGAGAGACGAGACGGAACCAACTGCAAGGATATGCACATAAGCCCCTATTTGAAGGATGGGCATCAGGGGAGTGGGTTGGGGGAGAGGTCGGGCAGTGTGAGATAAGACAGAACAATAATAATGTATAAAGTATTGAGGGTTGGTGGGGAGGAGAGAGCAGGGGAAGAGGGGAAGGGATGGAAAAGCCAATACTAGGGGCTCAAGGGAAAAGGCAGATGATTGGAGAATGATAATAGCAGCGGACATGTGAAGGTGCCTGGCACTGTATGTTTATTTATGTATTGTGAAAAACGATGTACGAGCCCCCAATAAAATGACTTAATAAAAAAAAAAAACTATTTTAGTCAATCCTGGAGGAAAAGCCAGGGCTCTCTACTAGAGAGCTACAGTCTCAGCGATTCCCCGGGCAGTTCCACTCCAGTCTACAGGGCTGCTCTGAGTCGGCACTGAGTTCTTGTGCCATGTGTTAGTCTAGCAGGCACAGGACTGCTTTTGTGAGTGCTACTGAAAGTTATGAGTATGTGTATTATTAGTGCCCAGTCACGTAAGCTTTAAAATGTACAAGCCAACAATTCATATACTGTGGTCTAAAAACATGTATAATTTCCTTTTCTCAACTATAGCTTTAATTCTATACCAATGGCTAACCTAATGATACTATATAAACAGAATTACCTTATGCCCCATAGGAAGAATTAATATGTTTTCCAATCAAATTATAGTTGCACCTCTAAAATGAACCAGGGAGATATGTCAATCAGAGCTATATAAGTAAGCTTTAGGCTCACACTTAATTGCAGACCTAATATAAGAACAAACAGTTCTTATGGCATGGCCTTACTAAATACCTTAATAAAGAAATCATTAAGACTATGGGTACTATAGGAAGTGGGGGGGGGGGAACCAGGTGATATTCAGCTATCAAAAAGAATAGTACCAATAAAATGATTTATTTTTTTTTAAAAAAGAATAGTACCTCACTCCTGTGTTATGCAGAATTTTCACATATGATTTCAGAAGATGAAAAATATTTTAATGATTATTTTTAACATTGTTGAAAACTTCATGACTTCAAAGATTTTCAAATTTGTACCTATCTGAATAAAACAGGGTGTTTTTTTCTACTGGTTTTAGGATTAAAGAATAGAAACTATGAAAACAAACAAAAAGAAAGTGGAAAATAAATACAGGAAACCAATCATGTAAATAAAGAACTAATAAAATAATGAAAATACAGGTTTGCACATAGGGTTCACGATGGGTCAAAGCCAACTTGATACACAAGATATAACAATTCTTAACATCTTTTGGTGGGGAGGGGGAGGAACGGTAAAATATAATTGCTGCAATTTACCTTTATAATCACTGTAAAATGACATTTATTGTATTCATCACTCTTATTTGGTTCTATAACATTTTTATCACCCAAAAAGGAAAATCCCTTACCCCAAAAGCAGTCACTATTTCCCCCAAATTCCCACTCTCTGGCATTTATCAATTTGTTTCAGTCTCTGGATTTGCCTTTTCTGGACAGTTCATATAAATGGAATCACATGGTACATAGCCTTTCCATCTAGCTTCTTTCACTTAGCATAACATTTTCATTTTATTCCATGTTAGAGAGTACCACTATTTTATTTATTTCTATGACTAAATAATGTTTTATTGCCTGCATACACCACATGTTCAAGTGATGTAAATCTGTGCTATTTTCACCTTTTAGCTATTTGGCTAGTACTACTTTGATGATCATTCAAGTACCAGTTTTTGTCTAAACATTATATACCTAGGGGCGCTGTACCATTTTACATTATAATTAGCAATGTATGCAGGTTCCTATTTCTCCGCATGCTCACCAACACTTGTTTTGATATTTTATTAAAATCATCTCATTGGATGTGAAGTAGTAATTTCATTGTGGATTTGATTGGCATTGCTGGAAAGCCTCAAGTTAGAAAATGACAAAGTTGGAATTCCAACCCAGCACTGAGGGAATTTCAGGCCTGCGATTTCCCCTGGTGTAGCTCTTATTGGATACTATCCCCAATGCACTGAGGGAGAGAAAACTGGACACTCTCTAGAATCCTGACCTGAGGAGCAGGGTATGGAAAACAACGTGGAAGGGCATGGTAGCATGGTAGAGTTTATCTATAAATTTATTTATAAATTATAAAATAGAGGGCTGAGCCCCGGTGGTGTAAGTGGTTGAGTGCGGGACTGCGGCCCGCTGGCTTGACGGTTCAAATCCAGCAGTGACTCTGAGGAGCAGCACTGGGTAGCGCCCACAACCACCAGAGGCAGTGATGCCGAAAAAAAAAATTATAAAATACAGTGGACTAGAAACTAGAATTATTGTTTTATAAGTACTTTAAGTAATTTGCAATTTCATTTTTAAATTACATTTATTTATATTAAAAAATAAAATCTCAGACTTAGCCCCAGCGTAAGTGGTTGAGTGCAGGACTGCAGCCCGCTGGCTTGGCGGTTCAAGTCCAGCGGCGGCTCTCAGGAGCAGCACAGGGTAGTGCCCATGACCACCAGAGGTAGTGATGACCCCCCCCCCCCAAAAAAAAAAAAAAAACTATTGTGGCTTCTTGTGCAAAGACAGGATCTATGAAAGTGTAATGTTGTCTTTTTTAAAAAAAAACCTCAAAATTAGCAATCTACTAACATATATGCAAATATATGTAATATAATAAAATTTTAAAATATTGCTTTATGTGTGAAAGAGAATTCAGAAAAAAATATAATAATCTACATGCATCTTAAAGTTTTATAAAACTACAGGTAGTTTTCTGAAAAAATTTAATGGCACAAGGTCAGAAACTCTAATTTTTTTTTGGGGGGGGGGCATCACTGCCTCTGGTGGTCGTGGATGCTACCCAGTGCTGCTCCTGAGAGCCGCCGCTGGATTTGAACCGCCAAGCCCGAGGGCCGCAGTCCCGCACTCAACCACTTGGGGCCATGGGGACTCAGGCCCCAGAAACTCTAATTTTAAATAAAGTTTTTTGTTTGTTTTTTTTTTGTCATCACTGCCCTGGTGGGAGTAGGAAGCCTAGCCTTGCTCCTGGAGAGCTGCTGCTGAATTTGAACCGCCAACCCTGTGGGCTGCAGTCTTGCACACAACCACTGCACCACCGGGGCTCAGCCTTTAAATAAAGTTTTTAATAACAAATCGAGTCATTACAATTTTAACTGGAGAAAAAAATGAAGTCATAAGAATTAAGTAAGGAAAGCCTATAATGGATACAACTCTAATTTTACAAATGGGTAGCTTAAATTAATGTAAAGTATAATTGTCATCAATAAAGTAATTCAGTCCCTATTCATAGTAAATAATTATCTGTTTTGCTTTTTATTTTATTTTACTTTCACATTGAAGTTCTGTGGCACAGTAATTAAAGACTAGTCTGCTAACCAAAAGGTTCAAAGCACAAGTTGCTGCATGGGAGAAAGATGCAGCACCCCACTTTCCTAAGGATTGGCCACTTGGAAATCCCATCAGACAATTATACTTTATCCCACTGGGTTACTATGACTCCATGGGAACTGACTTCAGGGCACGGGGTGAAACAGAAGAACAAGCAACCAGAAAATAAAGGCGACAAGCACGCTCGTGACCCTGCACTCTTACCACTTGTTCTTGTGCCATTTATCCACGGCCTGAATTTCAATATTATCCTGTTTGGAGTGCGATTGTGTACAGGAGAGCAGGTGGCAGAGATGACCATTTTGGTTTCGCTGATTTCTCAAATATTGTGAGTCTGTGGGACATGTTTTGTCTTGCTAATTCCCCTCAGAACCACACATATTTGTTGAAAATCTACCCTTGAAATTATGAATAAAGGATTCATAGCTTCAAAAACCTTTCTAACATAAACTGCTTTAAAATATGCTTTTTAAAATATTACATGTCTGATATTATGGCTATGTGCTATACCCAAGTTATACCCAATTTTGCCCCAATGCCTTGCTGTTTTGGTTCTCCTTCAATATTTTTGTCTCCACAGTTCAAAAGCATCCCATTACCTCAGCAAAGCAAACTGTCTAGACACAGGATGTATACAAAACAAATCAGATGATGTATTAAGAACACCCCTGCTAAATGAAATGACCGTCTTTTACATACACATGCATGCACCCACAAAAACACGCAATAAATAATGGTAGCAAACAGAACAGAGAACTATTGTTACTATCCCATTGCTTAATCTTTTTTTTCTCCATTCTATGAAAAGTAAAAATACCTTCCCAGAATGAATACTCCAAACAAAAGGTGGCTTCTGAAGGCAGTCCTTTTCTAAACAGAACAGCAATGAAGCCTAAAGCTAGGCTCAAATTACCAACTAAGTAAGTCTTTGTTTGGATTTTCCAGTCATAATTATATGATTTAAAATGACATCAGCAGTGCTCACTTCGGCAGCACATATACTAAAATGACATCAGCAATATTACTTCAACTAAAAAGGCATTTTTCATAGCATAGGTAGGAGGGTATCATGGAAAATGCCATGCCATATTTAATATTTTACATATTTAATGGTTTACATATTTAATGGTTATAGGCTAGTGATTAATACTGCTTACAATCTCAAGGGTCAGCTTTGTCAAAAACAAAATATATCGTCATAATGAAATTGAACAGTACAGTTTCTCTCGTTTGGACTCAAACAGCAAGGTACTCTTCAACATCTGCCAAGTTCTAGACCCACTAGTTCACAAAGGCCTAATGGCATCCCTAAAGTAAATGAGAATGTCACTGCTGCTGGCAGGGCCCTTCTCTTACCTGGAGCTTCATTTTCCAGGAAGAAGGGAACTGTGTGCCTTGGCTGTAGCTTGTACCCACAGCATGATTTCATCATCCACTCAGGGGCTAGGTTCTGCTGCACAGCAGCCGAGACTCCACAGCCGCCTGAAGAAGCAGTGTAGCTGGGCTTGTAGGAACTTGCAGAAGCCCTGAGCACAGCACTCCTGTGATCAAACCGGACTAACTACTTCCTCCAGCTGATTTCCCATGAAAGAGGTAGTGAATGAATAATTCATGACAAGTCCATTCCAGAAACCAATTTCATTTTTGTTCCAGTCTCCCCATAGTAATTTATAATATACTAAGCCACATTTGCTGCCGTGAAAGAAATAACGTGCAGTTCTCCAGGTGAGAGTTGATGCTTGCTCTTCTTTCACTCTGACCTAACACCTAGACTTACACGCACACGCGCGCATGAGTAAATTACTAAGCATGCACATCTGCCAGACAAACGGTAACCACACATTTTAGGCCTCTCTATAAAATCTGTCCTTCATAGTGGGCTCTGGCTGTAGGAAAGCAGCAAAGTTTTTGCAGGTTGGTTTTTACATGTAACAAAGGGTTACTTCTTGCAAACAGGAGAAAACTATCTCATGGTGGGGGGGTGGGGCGAGCTTTGAACATCAATGCCCGGAAGCAAATTGCTTCAAAGGGGAATTTTCCAAGTCTCAGGCTATAAATAAATTTATCATCTCATTGGTATCCTTCTCTGAAGAACATAAATATTTGCTTTCACTGCTTTGTCGAAGCTTGCACATTTCCTACGTAGATATATAAAGCAATTTTCTGCAACTAAAAACTAAATTCCAAGCACATAAACTGAAAAACTGGATATTCTTATCCCTTTGAGGAACCCAAACATGGATAATGCTCTCCACTTGTTTTCCACACCTATCATATTCACCTTTCTAACTGCTTCAACCTCTGCTTCTTTTATTTTTCAAACAAACAAGCAAAAATTTATTGAGCTTTTTTTCCTGTTTCTTCTTCCTTCACATTTCTGTGGATACTTCAAGTCTTTATTCTTGCAGGTTCATTTTCCACCAAGTCTATTCAGCTTGTAACTGCTTGTCTGTTGGTTCTACATTTGCTTCTCTGTGTCTAAGGGACTGTATTTTCCCTTGCAGCTTTTTGTTATTTTATCATTTCTGATATTCTATTTTATCAAATTCAAGTTCTTAGTAAATTATTCCACAGTACTCAAGAAATTTCTTAAGGGAGATAATGACTTCTTCCAGAAAATATTTTCATCCTTCTTACACACAAAACAAATCTCATTCTAGGCCTTTCCGGTAATGTGTGTGCAATCACCATGCCATTTCCCATCTGGTCTCGTTCATCAGGGGAAGTTCTGACTAGACCACGGGGGTGTGTAACTATGCAGATGAGTTGAATTTACCCTACACTCCCTTCCCATTAGATTGAATTAACAACAGACACTACATTATAGCAACTTTCTGCAGGGTGGAGTGGACTTCCATCACAAAATGGGGACAATGGGCAGCTTTCCTTGGAAGCTCAAACTCTCCTCGCATGATGAGCACATTCTTTTCTTTCCCCAGAATTCTTTAATTCAATCAGCAACCTATGAGATTTCATTTCCATCAGAGTCTGCTCACAGCTTCCTCAAAAACTAAAAACAGAAGTTCCTTATAACACACAGCAATCTAATTGCTAAGCATATACCCATTTAAACACAGTGACACAAACAGATATATTCTACACACAATAGCCAATAGGTGGAAACAACTTAAATTCCTATCAGCAGAATAGATTAACAAAGTAAGATACATAAATGTATGTCTACACATACATGCAAACATATTTACCCAATTCACAAGTAAAACTAGGAGGGGGTTATAGACACACAATGAAATACTATTTAGCTACAAAGAGAAATGAAGTCCTGAAAACATCCCTCCAAAATGGATGGAGACTGAAGACGTTCTGTTGCATGAACTGGACCAATTATAAAAGAGCAAATACAAAGGTGCTTCATAAAGTTCATGGGAAAATTCCACTATCTTCTTTTTTTATTAAATCACTTTATTGGGGGCTCATACAACTCACGATCAATACATGTAACAATTATATGCACACCACATTTGCACATTTGTTGCCATCATCATCCTCAAAACATCCTCCTTCTACCTAGGCCCTCAGGTATCAGCTCCTCATATTTCCCTCCCTCCCCACTCCTCCTTCCCCATAAACCCTTAATAATTTATAAATTATTATTATTTTGTTATATCATTCACTGTCTGAAGTGTCCTTTCACCCATTTCCCCATTGTCTTTGCCCCAGGGTCTACTATCTTCTAATACCATTTTTCCATGAACTTTTGGAAGACTACTTGTACTTTATGACCTCATTTACATAAGCAAATGTACACAAACCAAATTTTATTTGTGGTTACCAGGGGAAAGGGACGTTTTTGTTTATGGAGCATTAAATTTCAGTTTATGGTGATGGAAAACTGACACCGATGATGTCGTGGTTTACATGTTAGGCTACTAACCACAAGATCGGTTCAGGTGCACATGCCCCTGCTCAGGATAAAACTTTTGGTTCCTATGAAGAGTCACAGTCTCAGAGACCCACAGGGCCAATTCACCTCTGTCCTGTACGGTTGTTACGAATCAGAGCTGACTTGACGGCACTGAGTTTTATGAAGAATGGCTCCACAGGTGATCGGTGTAATTGCTGCTTCTATATTGTACATCCATAAAAAATTAACAAATGTTCTATGATACATGAGGAGGACTTCCGAAAGTCCTTCTTTTGAAATGGAAATTGAAATGAAGAGATAATAGGATTTTTTTCTATAAAGCCTCTTGTCTAATCTACACACATACACACACACACACACACACACACACACACAAGAGCAGCCGCAGAAGCTGGTATGTACAGCTGAATACAACTCCTACAACTCAGTTTCTTGGTCTGGAGGGTTGTGGGCATGGTTTCATAAGACATCCCAGGTAACTGATCCACAATAAAATTTGTGGTGCACATGTTCTGCCTCCTATTTCATTGCATTGTTCCTAGGCTCTTAAAAGCTTACAAGCAGTTATCTAAGGTACAATAATATTTGTACCTGGAGCAGCAGCAGCAGAAGAGGAAGTCAAGAAATATAATGTGTGCCTAATTATAACCAGGAACAAATACCTCTTTTGCAATGATACCAGAACTGGTTGGTACATGGCTACCATGACTAAATATTTTGAACTGAGGTTCTATAGAGAAGCCCTGATGAAAAGGAAGGTAAATGTGGATAAGAAGTCCAAATTCCTATTTTTGAACCCATTAATGCTGGATGAAACTCCAAAACTGTTGCCCTGAAATAACATTTGAAGCTTAAACCAAAAAAAAAAAAAAAAGCTTAAACATTAAGTTAGCTTATCTAATAAAAACTGTATGCCTTGCATATTGTGCTCTTTTAAAGAACTATATGTGCTCAAACTGACAATCGTAACTTGAAAAGTCAGTTAGAAATCTGAGAGGGCAGTGAATTCATATTAATAAGGGAAGAATAATTCAGTAAATCAAGCTGAGAAGGGTTACACAACTTGAGAAATGCAATCAACATCACTTAATTGTAGAAATGATTGAATGGGTGCATGTTTTATGGTACATACTTATAATGACTATAAAAATAGTGTCCGCCTGGGATGTCTCCCTTCTAGTCATTCCTTTTCCTCCAAAGCATGGCAACCTTTCCCCAGTCTACCTGACCCACCCCGTAAGTGAAGAGAAAAAGAGTCCTGTCATTTGGACTTACAATGTTCCTCCTATTCCACTAAGGACACTTGCTTGATGAGCTGCTCTGGAGTTTATTATTATGTTATCTTATCTATATTCTTTTTTTTTCTCCCAGCATGTACATACCAAAATCTTGTATGCTTTCCTTTCTCATGAGACAGAGAGAGAGCATAGAAGAGTTCCAGACTCACAAAGATACACTGTTCAGCCAGACTGCCTGCACTCCCTCTCTTCCTACAGGTCATTTAGAGATTTTTCAATATTTTCCTTACTTCCATCGTTTCCTGTTAGAGATGCTATATGGTACAAAATTGGAAGACATTGCCCATTTCAAGCCCTCCGAATGCTTGGAAAAACTTCCCTCTCACACAAACTATCACCCTTTATTTGTGGGGAGGAATAGGTTCTGCATTTGTTGTTGGTATACGAATATTTTTGTTGGGATTCCTGGATGGGACAAAAAGCTAGCCAAAAGGTGATACAAAAGGTCTGTCGAACTACTTCTAAAAAAGAAGCCATTGAAAACCCTGGGAGTACTCCCCCATAGGGGGTCTCCATGGATTGGAATCAACTTGACAGAGGTTTTGGTCCTGCCCTTTTTCATCTTTTTTCTGTTCATATCATTAAAAACCCAAACCAAACCAAACCTACTACCATCAATTTGATTTCAGCTCAAGCAAGCCCTTCCAGGCGTTCAGAGGATGGGAAGCTTTATGGGAGCAGATGTGGATAAGGCCTGCTGCGGCTATGAATGCTCCTCACAACCATTCTACAACCACAGAGAAAACCTGCTTTCGGATAGAGCAGACCGACAGCTGCATCCATGAAGCCTGCTTCTCCACCAAGGAGGACCCTCGTATGGGCAAGTAAATGCTTTTCTTCCTAAAACAGGCGGAGTTGAGTGCTCCATGGTTGTAGCTGGAAGTATCCTGGGAGCAGTCACACTACCTTCTTGAGATACGTCACCTGTGTGTCTACTTAAAACTCATGCAAAACTTCCATGATTAAGAATCCCATAAGAAAACCTGTTATTCTCAGAGATGTAAAAGTTATCCAAGCAACCCATCCTGGAGTCTGACTCCTATAAATTGCCGCCAAGAGTTCAGCCTCTCTTCTATGATTTATCTCTGCAGAGAGCTTCCTAGTCTAAAACAAATCCATATTCCTATCAAGTTCATCCTTTAACCTGAGGCTTCCAAAGTAACAGCTTTGTTTTGTTTTGTTTTGTTTTGTTGTTTTGTTTTGTTTTGTTTGGCATCACTGCTCTCCGGTGGTGGGAGTAGGAGGCCCAGCCCCACTGCTGGAATTGAACCTCCGTCCCAGTGGGCCACAGTCCCGCGCACAACCACTACGCCACCGGGGCTCAGTCCCCAAAGTAACAGTTTTAAAAGCAAATAAAAATGAGATTAGTTTCTCTATTGTCTAAATGAGAGGTCTAATTGCCATCTAATCCTTGACCAATCTTCTTTTCAAGTATCATTGTGCTCTAGCTTTGAAATTCCCATTGACAAATTCCCATTCTTGGAACTTTAAACCCCACATATGTAATGCTAAAGGTATTTCTGCAATGAGTAGCCTCTCTAGAAGCTGTTACATGTTACAACATACCTCAAATGTCTTTTAAAAAAAAAAAAAAAACTTCTGATTTCTCTTGGAGGTGTGAGGACCAGTTTTTAGTAAGAGATTTGAAATAGGCAAGGAAATAACTGTCAGGAGCACCCATTCAACTTTCCTAAAGACTCGACTTCACTATGACCACAGTGAAATGTAGAAAAAGAATCGCAGTGAATTACAATGTGAAGTTTGGTCATTGATTGCATGTGTACTCTCCACATTGCTGAGGCTTCCAAACAACACCCTCACATTTCTGAGCTGGCTGCAATGACACACAGGGTTATGACACAGCAGGCAATATAAAAGGGGAATACCAACAGCCCTGTTGGCCACAATCATAGTGAAGTCATGTTCTCCCTGTCAATGTCGCTGCTCTCCAGATCCTGACCTGACCTATGGTCTTATTCACATCTTCTCCCTCACCTGATGCCTGATTCTGGACAGAACATGCAATGCTCTGACCTTTTAATATATGACTGTTTGTTCCTTTTGAGTGAACTAGACTTCCTCTCTAAAAGTTTGTCCAGGGTGGCAACCTGTAGGATCCATCAAATCTTTCCACATTATCTGTATAATGTCAGTCTTAGCCAGACAATCTAATCTCCGCTCAACAGCAAACCATACCCTCAGATACGATTATGGTTTTCTATGCAGAACTTCTGCTAGTGTTTATGCTATACTTAGGCACTTTCTTAAAATCACCAGTATCATGTCATTATACTGAGAACACTTAAAATGTGAACTACACACTAATTAAATCAATAGAGTACTCTGAAAAAGAGCCCAGGAAACATTCAGATACAGAATTCAAAAGAATGTATTTTTTAAGAGTATCTGGGTCTTGGCAGTTTTACTCAAAAAATTATCAAAGACTTCATAGCTACCAAATTTATAGCAGAGATGCGAGCAGGTAGTCTGTACAAGAAAATCTTTGCTGAGTTTGCCAAAATGACATCTACATTTTTTACCTGCTCTTCAAAAATATGACTATATTCAATGCTCATTCAAAAGAATTATAGTAAACATGAAAGATTCAGTATGTCTTAACTTAGACACAAAGAAATGTGGCTAAGCACAATTCCATATATGAAGAGAACTTTTGCTAATAAGATATGAGCCCTATCCATAAGGAAATCATGTTTCATTATGGGATATACAGAAGTAGAAATAAACACCTAAGAGGTAACTGCTGTGTGGTACAATTAAATCAGTACAACATAAGAAGTAAAGATACTAGTTTTTCTTCCTGTAAAATACTTTCAATATTCCCTCGGGACTTCCGTGCTCTCCTCCCCTTGTGTTCTGTTGCACTCCCTTAGTGTTTTGCCTGTGTGGTGGGGTCAGAGTGGGTGCAGCTCCCACACTGTGTCTCCATTGTTGTTCCCTCTGGGGCTATGGGTCAGTGAGGGATATCTTGTCTCATAGTGGGACCAGCCATATGATCTACTCTGTGGATTGGCTGCTCTGATACCATCCTCAAGGCTTGGTGGGCCAGGATGTGCTCCACTCTCTCTTCCCCCCCCTTCATTTGCTCCTGTGTGCTCTGATCAGATATGTCCCTCTCCCTGAGCTGCAGTTTCAGTGCTGTCCTCTGAAGCAAATTCTCCTGGAGGGAGGGGCAGCTGTCCACATAGTTGGGATTGGGGTTGGGGCCTCAGACCTCTCTATTGATTCCTTACTTCATGCTGGTATGTTGCATTCACATCTTGGAGCACCAGGTTGAAGTATGAGAAGCAACAAAGCTGTGGCAGTCATGTGCTTATGTTAATTTTATGACTGAAATGTCGGGGTGGAGTCTAGCCTGTTAATCTGGAGATAGCCATTGAGTAGCCAATGACGCTTCTATGTGGGCATGGCTTTCTCCTGAGACTTCTGGAAAATCTCACAATATTTCCTTTGTGAAGATGAGAAGCTATCTTCCCCAGTTGTTGGGAGTTAGCCTAAGAGACGATGAATCACGGAAAAGATAAGATGGCAGTATCTGAGAAGCTGGAGGAGCCAGTGGAGAGACCACACGGATTTGCCCTGATGGAGCCAGACCTCTTGTCTATGAAATTTGTTCCTCTAGTCTACCCGGATTAACACAGGGCATGTGGACCAATATCGGACTTATGACTTTGAACTGGACTGGGTTGGGATGCTTTCTCAGTGTTCCATTCCTTTTGTATATAAACCTTTTCCTTATAACCATATGTGTGTCTATAAATTTGTTCCTCTAGTCTACCCGGACTAACACAAAAGCCCACATGGAAAAAGCACACCAGTCTGTGTGATCAGGAGGTATCGATAGGATCAGGTATCAGGCATCAAAGAACGAAAAAATCATATCATTGTGAATGAGGGGCAATGCAGAGTGGAGACCCAAAGCCCATCTGTAGGAAATTGGTCACTCCCTTGTAGAAGGGTCACCAGGAGGAGATGAGTCAGTCAGGTTGCAGTGTAGCAACGATACAACTTTCCTCTAGTATATAAATGCTCCTCCCCTCCCCCCCCCCCCACACACACACTGCCTTCCACCCCTCCCCACTATCATGATCCCAATTCTACCTTACAAATCGAGCGAAACCAGAGGCTGGTCACTAGTACAAATGGGAACTGGAAATATCCAGGACAGATGATCCCTTCAGGACCAGTGGTGAGTGTGGCAATAATGGGAGGCTGGGAGAGGAAGGAGGAACGAGGTACAGGGATTACAAGCGAGTGGCCTTCTCCCTGGGGGATTGACAACTGAAGAGTGGGCAAAGGGAGACATTGGACACTGTAAGATGTGACAAACTAATGGGATGATTGGGATGATGAGGGCAATAAAGTGAAAGGTAAAAATTCAGATTCATAACCAAATAAGTATTTTTAATATATTTAAGTATCCTTCCTTTCACCTCTGGAAGACAGCATCACCTAAACAGCTTCTCCACCCTGGTGTGATAGCAAGATGGGTAATGTAATATTTAAGAACATAAGACTTGAAGCACAGAGTCATCATCATTCAATTTATCATCATCCAAATTTCACCTAATTTGGAAACTGGGGCAATTCTAGCACCTACCCAACAGTTTGAATTGTCTGGCTGAAGGATGCTTCCTTGGCTAGTCTACTAACTAATAGAGGCCTTTCCCTTTCTCTATTCCACTTAGAGTGATTGTTAATCAGGCTTATCACTACTGGGCAAAAACCCACTATCTGGGTTAACAAATTAGATGTGTAGCATGGGGCTGCATTCTGATCTGTCCCCTGGATGCCTAGTCCTAGGTAGAATAAAAACATAAAGTGCACCTTTCATAATGTTCAAGAGGTCTGGTCTCTCACCAGACTAGAAATAGAGGATAATTCCATGGTGTATGAGTTAAAAGAGAACAAAAACACACTGACTAGGTAAGTACATAAATCAGTTCTCAGTACATAAGTCCCCAGTAAAAGCTAATGAAACATAAAATGCATTGCTAAAACCACGCCCAGCTGTAGCGGTCCAAATAAGTAAAGTCAAATCAGGCAGGCCATCCTTAAAGTCAGCAGCAATATGCATCAGTTCACAAACTCAAAAATCTCTTGATCTGGTCGGGTTCTGGTCAACCTGGTGTGGCTCACTTCACTTAGTCTCAGCAGGATCACATTGCCCTTAGACCATGGGACCCATCACAAATTCTCAAAAACCCTAGCCCCCTTGTGCTAGGTCATGAACTTCAGATCAGTCAACTGGCTCTTGTTTTCTCCTCTAGTTCTATGAAACAGGTCCACAGATGTCAGTGGCCAGACTCAATCCACCTCTTTAATGCTATATTTCTCTCACTTCCACTCAACAAGTGGATCCAGGTGATTACCTAGTAAGCATTTCAGCCTGCCCATAGACTTCTTTTAACAGTTCAATACTAGAGCGGAAAGTTCCTTCCACGGCTCCAGTTTTCTTTTTTCCAGCCTCAAGCACAAACCACTAGTTCAAAATTCAAAAAGGCGAGGAGTTCCTTTTTGTTTTTCTGGAAGTTCCAGAACAATCTTTTGCCTTCGTATGTTGGTTACTTGTTTGTGCTAATCTGTCTTGTTTCTTTCTGTTATGTGTAATTTTCTGTCGTCGCCAAAATGTAATTTGTTGTTGTTATTGTTGTTATTGTTGCTGTTAGGGTGTGTTTATTTGTTGATTGGTGGTTCTGAAGAGGTTCTGAAGTGGTGGTTCTGAAGTGGATCCTGGTTCACTAAGTACACGAGTAGAGGTTTGGAGCTGGCGGGCTGAGTGGAGTGGTAAAGAAATGATTCTTCAAGTTATTTTTTAAAGGCAAATGTATAATAACCGGGCTGAGCCCCGGTGGTGTAGTGGTTGAGTGTGGGACTGCAGCCCACTGGCTTGGTGGTTCAAATCCAGTGGCAGCTCTCCAGGAGCAAGGCAGGGTAGCTCCCAAGACCACCAGAGGGCAGTGATGCCTCCCCCCAAAAAAAAGTACAATAGCAAAAACCAAGCAAATAGACAAGCTAAGAAACAAAGAGGAAAAAAATACAAAAGATAATTTTATGCTTTCACTTTTACAGTCACCAATATGTGATAATCCCTGCATAGTGTGCACCAAAAGAGTGCAGACTTGTGTGAAAGTCAGAAATAGGAACTCATATACACCAGGATATTACGGGAAGTTAAGAACTCTTCCCATTGCACTCTGTGCCTATTCTCCAGTGGCTTATGAAACAAAACAAAAGGAAAAGTAACAAAAGGGTGAAAAAGAGTGAAAAAAGCATCTCCAAGTACTCAAAGATTCCCTGGGAATTGAGGTGGGAGTTGGAAGCAGCTGTCTTCGAAGCACAGTTTAGTACAAAGAGTAAAGGTTGTCGCCCTTAAATATTCTTTACTTAAATATGTGTATGGCTGTTTTTGTATCTGTTTGTGTGTGCACTGAAAGGATTAACAACTATTTTAAAGCACAGATGAAAAGGCAGTCAGGAGGCTAAGTAAAGGAAAGTGAAACAACAGGAACAATATAGTAGGAAGAATACGAACACAATATGAAGACTTCACCAACATCATTCATCACTGTGTCCAGATTCTGTGCAACAGGAGCAGTTTTGCTGCATAGATTTTTGCCATAAACAAATTTTTGAAAAAGCAATTAGGATCGGCAATCAGCAAAAAATCTTCCTTGAATGTAGGAGAAATAAAAATCAACATTGCTGGGTCAGAAAAGCAGGACAATTTGGAAAAAGCCAATTTATTTAGCAGTACTTTAAAATCCAGATGAACTAAAAGGGATAAAGAGTATGGAAAACATATATTAAGAAACTTACTCATCAACTAGATTGATTTCAACTTAAATAAGATTTACTATAGATAATAATTCTTTAAAGTCTTGAGCAAAGATTAAGTTCCATTATAAAACAAGAATACTATGAGAACTAATGAGCACATACTTAGAAAGCACATGGGAATGGCAAGGTATTCAGGGTCCACTGGGGGAGTATTCCCTGACTCCCCTAGTTCCTCTCCACATTCATTAAGCAACACCTATTACCTGTTCCTCTCTTTCCTTTTCTTTGGTTTTACTTCTGCACACTCTAGCAAAAGTAGCATCTTGAGATGGAATGGCAGAGATCTGATACAGTGGCATGCTCATCCCAGCCTCCTATCTGGTCGTCCTCTTCACCAAAAAGAATCTCCACTGGCAGAGTCATTTTGGGCCATGGACTTCGAGCTGAGAAAGAAGAGGGAAGAGAAGAAGAACATAATTGAAGTAAAACTGCAAGATGAATACTTTGTAATTTATATTCATATTTGTACATAAATAATATAATGCTTGGTCTTCAAAACTGATAGAAAAAAAGTTGAGGAAAAAGCACCACCATTTTTGTCATGTAATAAAATGGAAGTACCTGAAAGAAATTAATAGAAGAGGTATAACCAGAGATTCATTTTTCATTATCTATTTGGGATTAATATACAGCAGCGCTATGCTTTACTATAAGAATGTTTTTGAAGTTAAACATTTTTCTTGAATGAGCATTCATCCTGATGTATTTGTAAGAAAGGAGTAACCTTTCTTTCAAACTGCTACCCTTGAATCCACAGAACAGCACAGTAAGAAGTTTAAGAAGTCAAGAATAAATTCAAGATATCAATAATCCATGCTTAGTTATGGAAAAGGCTAGCTTTTCTAACCTGAGATTGGCAAACAATTGCTGTACAATGCTAGATCGTAAATCTCATTGGCTCTGCTGGCCTCATATGCTACAACTACTCACTCTACTGAAGGACGCCAGAGTGAGCATACAAATGAATGAAAGGGAGTACCCTATAATAAAATTCTATTTACAAACACAAGTGGATTGTGGTTTGCCAATCCCTAGCTCGAAGGGATTTTCCAGGAACAATGTGGTTCTGTACTAGTTTTCTTCCATGACTCCAGGACCTTTTTCTGATTTCCTACTACATTCCTTTTTAAAGTTTAGTTATTACTCATTTTGTAGTCTCTCTTACTCTTTCTCTCATCCCTTTCTATGTAAAAATCTATCATATTCTGTATAAAAAACCCAATTAAATATAAATTATTCACAAGACTTAATATGGTGGAATTTCATATTGTTCAAAATACAACAGAGTATATAAGCTTTAAACCCTCCAAATTAATCTCTCCTTTAGTAATTCCCACTTATCATATGAATTGGGGATAAACAAAGGCAGGGAAGGTAAACAGTGGGGCCTGACAACCCTAAGGTCATATTTGACAAACATCCATTTATTCCAAAGGTACTAAAATTCTGCTCTGGACTAACGGGAGGTGTTTGTGAGACTGATGGCTAGAAGTCTGGGGATGTTTAGGAAACTGGTCCTACCTCTGACAACCTCGCTAAGCAACAGGATCTATAAAAATGGATCCTTTCACATGTCTCCCTAATAGAAAAAAATATATTTTTTTTAAAATGAGAAAGCAAGAAAAATCAATATATTTAAAATGCTAAAATAATAACAGTTTTTAAATTGGAGTTTTATAGCAAGGAGCCCTGGTTACACACCAGCCACTCCTCAGGACAAAGAAGAGGCTTTCTGCTCCTGAAAAAAAATTACAGCCTCAGAAACTCACAGGGTCGGGTCAACTTTGCCCATAGGGTCACTGAAAGTCAGGATTGACTTGAGGGTAGTGTGCTTTGAAGTTTAGTAACAGGTAGATGATCAAACAGGTAAATTATTAAATAATACAACAGGAAAATAAAATTTTCATGTCTAGATATTACAAACCACATACTCAACTTAAAGCATGTGTTGAGGTTGACACGAGATGGAAGCCTGTACCTAACAAATATCTGAAAATTGGTTTTCAAGCAAATTAAATAACACAAGAGGCACTTACTTACTGAGTTGCCTTACACTCTTTAGGTGACCAGAATAGTAAATGGTGACCAGTTTTCTTCATTACTTAATTACTTCTGAGAAAGATGAAAAAACCCATATGGGCCTTTTGAACACTTTGTCAAACTAACCATGGCCAGAGACCCACCATGCCAATAGCTGCCTCTCCTCTGGTTCTTCTGGTATAATCATCATTATTACATCATTGGCACATACTCATGACAAGCCTGAGAGGGCAATTTGTGCCACAGAAAAACAAATACAAGAAAACAGCACTACTCTGGATGTCTGGGGCTTGACATGCCAAACTCAAGTCCACCCAGAAATGTAGAATCAACTACACCTTCAGTTAGCAATTGTCATCCTTTGTGCCCCTCATTGCCACCTCTCTGGAGTTTTGACTACTCTTTTTCTTGTTGCTATTTACCTCTGTGCAAGTACTAATTCCGGAAGGAGAAGGGGCCCTGGTGATGCAGCCGTGCATGAGCTGCTACCTAAAAGACCAGCAATTTGAAAGCATCAGCCCCTCCCCAGGAGAAAGCCTGGGCGAGTGTTAGAACTCCAGAGCGGCAGTTCTGCCTGGTCACTAGGAGCTGGAATGTACTCATTGGCAGTGAGTTTGCTGTTCTGTTTGAAGGGAAAGGAAGAGACTCCACAGGGTCAAGCCATTGTGAAGCTCCCAGAACAACAACAGAAAAAATAAGTCACTGCCATTGAGTTGGTTCTAACTCAGTAACTCTATAGAATAGAGCAGAACTGCTATTAGGAATTTCAGAGTTTTTAAATCTTTATGGGAGCAAACAGCCTCAATTTTCTCCCAATGAGCAACTGATGGCCTTGAACTTCTGACCTTGCCATTAGTAGCTAAATGTGTAACCCACTATACCACCAGGGCTCCTTTAAGGTTCAAAAAATTAGGCTGAACATCAGTGAACATTTTAAACACAAGTAAAATAAGGACATTCAAGAGAGAAAACACATGATCATGGATGAATGTTGAATATTAAAAAGTTTTCAAATAGTGAAATCTAAATAATTTTATCAGGTCTTAAAGAAAAAAACAATGAATGATAGGGTTAAGCCAAGAAAATAGGCAAAGGGATATAGAATATAGAATGAGATAGTTTAAGAAGATATTTTAAGACAGCTACAAATTAGCTGCAAACGCATGAATAAACTTGTAAAATTAAAGAGTCTATCCAATATTATAACCAAAATGATAAGAAGTGGTCATTTTTCTTGCCAATGCAGTTTATAAAAGAGAACAGTTCAACACTCATTAATATTAAAAGTAACTCAAAGTACATAAGCTAATATGCTTTATATAATCCTAAATACAAATATTTCCATCTCCATACTTTTCCCTTTGTGGCTTAGTTGATGACATATTTGTAACACACTTGAATTATTTTCTGCTAAAACTCAAACAATTAACAAAGCAGTAAAATAATATGGTTGAAATTCCCACAATGAAACACCCAAATATAAACTTACCTTCTACTACTCTCTAATAAATATTCTCCCCTCTGGGACAAAAGCTGAATAATTGTCTAAAATAATCACCTATGCCAAACATACTTGAAATAAAATAAAATGAAAATTTTAGAAAACAAACTGCCAATTATTATTTGCAAATTCATGTGAAAACCAAAATGAAAGTATTTACTCACACAATTTACTTTCCTTGCAAAAATTCCAGGTATGATCTGGTTGATATCAACTTATCTTTCATTGAAAGTTAAATCTCTATAAAATATCTGATAAGCAAAAAATCAGAGTCTGAATTCTACTGGAAATTTTATTTAAAAATTGTAGCACCTCTAAGATGAATATTTATTTCGAGAAGTTCTAGACTGAAAACGTATGAGTATGAAAAAGGACATCCCATATTCATGGACTAGAAGTCTTAATAATGTCAAAGTGCCAAAATCTCCAAATTGACTCACTGATTCAAACAATGCCAGTTAATAAGTCCAGTTGACTTTTATGCAGAAATTGGCAACCTGATCCTAAAATCATGTTAAAATGCAAGAAATTCACAGTAGCTAAAACAATCTAAAAAAAGATGAACAATACTGGAGAGATCATAGTCTTAAATTAAAAACAACAGTAAGCGAGTCACAAAAATGCTATGTTAAAAAATTTTATGAGCATAAGGACACAATATCTGGGTAGAGAAAACAAGTATCCTCACAACTGGACCATTAGATAACATTATAATAAATGGAGAAAAAAACATTTTGTCAAGGTTTTTTACTTATAACCTCAATCAATGCTTATGGAAACTATAATCAAAAGAGTCAACATAGACTCATTTTTAATTTATTCTGGGGTTGCTGTTACATTGAGTCAGTTCACAACAGCCCAAAAGACTACCCAGGCCTGAGCCACCCTCACAATTGTTCCGATGCTAGAGGTCATTGCTGCAGTCAGTGTATCAACCCATTCTCTCTTTCACTGCCCTCCACTTTACCAAGGATGATGTCCTTGTCTAAGGGCTGGTCTCTTCTGACAACCTATCCAAAGAATGATCTACTTTTTATTATTTTCCGCTTTCTTTTGCATTGAGGTTTTTCTGTACTTTACTTCGTTACTGCTCTTGAGTGGTTTTTTTAGTATGGTTTTCTTTATAGAAAATCCAGAATAGACACAGACATGTACAAATGTAAATATATTTCTATATGACGATGGGAAATAGATCTATGTATATACATTTATAGGTCTAGTATTAAAGTAGCAGGTGGACATTGGGTCATCTACTCAAGGTCTCCACAAATGCAAGAAGACTTTGTTCTATTAAACTGGCATTTCATGATGCTCACCTTTCTGATATGATTTGCCAAAGACAAAGTGAGTGCATAAGCAAATGTGAAGAAAGCCGAAGGTGCCCAACTATCAAAAGATCTAGCATATGGGACCTTAAAGAATTGAAGATAAACAAGCAGCCATCTAGCTCGGAAGCAACAAAGCCCACATGGAAGTAAGACATCAGACTCTGTGATCATATGGTGTCAACAGGATCAGATAGCAGGCATCAAAGAACAAAACATCACATATTGTGAATGAGGGGGAGTGCAGAGTAGAAACCTAAATAAAGCCCATCTGTAGACAACTGGACATTCCCTTACAGAAGGATCGCAGGGAGGAGATGAGCCAACCAGGGTGAAGTATAGCAACGATGAAACATACAACTTTCTTCTATTTCTCAAATGCTTCTTCTTCCCCTCGTCCCCACTATCATTATGCCAAATCTACCTTACAAATTCGGCTAGACCAGAGTATGTACACTGGTATAGATAAGAGCTATAAACACAGGGAATCCAGGACAGATAACACACTCAGGACCAATAATGAGAATACTATACCAGGAGGGCGAGGGGAAGGTGGGGAGGAAGGGGAAACCAATCACAATGATCTGCGTATCACCCCTTCCCTGGGGGAGGGACAACAGAAAAGTCAGGTGAAGGAAGACATCAGAGCATAAGATGTGAAAAAATAATAATTTATAAATTATCAAGGGTTCTTGAGGGAGGGAAGGGAGGGGAGGGGGAGAATGAGAAGCTAATACCAAGGGATCAAGTAGAAAGAAAATGTTTTGAGGATGATGATGGCAAAAAATGTACAAATGTGCTTGACATGATGGAGGGTGGGAGGGAGATAAGAGTTGTACGAGTCCCCAATGAAATGATTTTTTAAAATCCAGGATAGATAAATCTATAGACAGTAACTAGAATAATAAATTGTTAGAGCTATGGTAGGGGAGGCTGTGGAAAACTGAGGGGCTAATAACAATGAGCACAAAAAAAATATTCTTTCAAAATATGTATTTTAAAAATCCAGGACAAGTAAATCTACAAAGACAATAATTATATCAGTAGTTTCTTGCATGAAGATCTCGCTGTGTCATCACTGAATTTATGGGTGAGAAGAGCAGGTTGGGAGGCTAAGAAGTGAAATCGGGTTTCGAGAAACCCCCAGGTTCTCATCAGTTTTCCTGTGGACAGGGCAGCTGTGCTCATCACTCATGCATCACTTACTCACAGCAATGCACCAGCAACGTGCCTCCCTTGTCAGTAGGTTGACAACCCAGTCTCTTCCCCCTCCCCTCAGCCACCACCCATTTGACAGCCCATCAGTGTAGGGAGGTGATTCAGGAAACACTGGCCTCAGGATATCCCAAAGACTTCCACGCAAACACCTGGAGGTCCTGGTCACTGGAACCTGTGGTGACCCATGGAGTAGAGTCCCCATTGAGGATAATCCCTAGCTGAGGCCCAGTTCCCACCCTTGTTGTAGGAGCATGATTGGGCTCTAAGATAGACAGCTCCAGTTAGTTGGAGAGGTACCTGGAACCAAAGAAAAAGAGATGAAACTGGAACCCACAGTGCAATGGGCTCCAAGAGATTGTTAGACTTGTTCCTATTTTATCCTGAGAAAGGATACACAAAACTCCTTAGCCCACCAGAGAAAATAGAAACCACATCTCCAGCTTTCCCAGCTGCTTTCTAACTGCTGACAAGGCAGCCTGCAGAATTGGAGTTGAGCAAATCACCCTCTGATCAGAAGCCCACTCTTCTCGGGGGCATCCACATATCTATTCTAGGTCCACACAGAAGGTATGAACAATTCTGAGTTGTGTAGAAATTCACTGCTATAAACACAATAACAGGACTGCATTCTCCCTATACAATATATAGGGTCAGCAAGGTTCTCTGGTACATCTAATATACTCTTCATTTACCCCAACCACCATAACCTCTGAAGCCTATTCCCGCCATCTCAGTAACACATACTCTCCCCTTTAACTTAAAGTAAAATGGCATCTCGCATAACCTTCTTCTCTAACTAATTAAAAATGGATAAACTTGGTTGTAAAAAAATATGATACTAATGGAAAGGCTTCCTATAATTAATACCACCTTTTAAGATCTACTCCCAAGCACCTATACCCTAACCCCCCTACCTATCTAACTAACACTCCCTCTTCATCTACACACACACAATGTTTTCCAGCACATCTTATTCTCCCCTGACCTAAAGAGCCAGCCCCTCCCCATTCATACACATCCCAGAAGACCATGTACCATATTCAGTTCAACTGAGGTACACAGAAAAAAAGTGCCAACACCAGCAGCTACCATAAAAAAAAATCTAGAAAAACAAGAGCCAGTTACCAAAGGTGACCCAAACCCAACAGTTTACAGAGAAAAAGCAGCTCTTGAGTTGCCCAAGAAAGAATGCATAAGAATGTTGTTTAGGACTGAATAAGAAATCAGGAAATCAATCCTGAAAACTGATAAAAAAAAAATAGAGATACTAGAATCCTCATAATGAAGGAACATTCAAACATTAAGAAATGATGTTGCAGAAATGAAGAAAAAGGTGAATGATCTCACCAATAGAATTGAAGAAGTGGAAATCCACCTCAGCAATCTCAAAAATAACCAAGGACAATTCAGCAAACGAGAGAAAAAAATCAAACAAGAAAGCAACAGAATCTGAAAAGGTCTGAGGATGTTGTGGGATTCTATAAAGTGAAACAATATTCAAATTATTGGGGTCGCGGAGTAGGAAGAAATTAACACACTTACAGTTAAAGTAGTAAGGGAATTTTGAAAGAAAATCCCCCAGTATCACAAAGGAGAGGAAACCATTCACACAGGAGAACACCAATTAGACTACCAAACCCCCACCCTAACCCCCAAAATTCAAGACATAAAATAGACAAATTATCTAATTTCAAAGAAAAGGAGAGAATCATGAGGGCAACTAGAAAGCAAAAAGCAGTGAAATATAAAGGTAAACAGAAGAGAATAAGCTCCGCCCTCTCTACAGGAAAGAAGAAATTGGAGCAACGTATGCCAAAAGTTGTAAAACAACAAGGCAATACAAAAATCCTTTATCTAGCAAATCTCTCCAACAAATTTGAAGAAGAAATTAAGGTTTTCTCAAAGAAACATTTAGAGAATTCATAGCAATAAAATCAAGATTGCAAAAAACACTTTAAAAAAAAACACTTTTCAGTTCTTTATGGGCAGAATAGCAATAATATTGGTACACAACCAGGAGACTACCACAGGGTGTAAAATCACAAAGAAACCAACACACTGAAAATAGTACGCAAAATATTACAGATCGCATGGAGAAACAAGGACAAGAATAAACTCATACACAGACACACATACCTATAGAAGGGGAAGAAAGGAAAATATCAAACACAAGTAGCATGAGATAAAAGCAACTAACTACGGAAGACTTAATCCAACTGAATGTTTCGGGTTTTTGGTTTTGGGGGCATCACTGTCCTCTGGTGGTAGGAGTAAGAGGCCCAGCCTTGCTGCTGGATTTGAACCTCCAACCCAGTGTGCCTCAGTCCCGTGCACAACCACTACACCACCGGGGATCAGCCCAATTACACTGAATGTTAACAGGTCAAACGCACCCATTAGAAGACACAGAGTAGCAGACCATAAAATCTGTCAATCCAGAGACATGTCTCAAATTCTCAGACAAAAACAGACTGAGTCAAAGAATCTCAAAAAATTTACCACATTCATGGAGATCAAAGAAGAGTAGGGGTGGTAATACTAATCTCTCACAAAGCAGACCTCAAGGTACATAACAAATGAGAGTGAAGAATAGGCATAATACTCAAGGGATCAGTAGACTATAAACATAATAAACATATATGTGATCAACAAACGACCCTCAAAATTTGTCAATGAAATCTTCACAGAGATGAAGTGAGAAATTACCAGATCAACAAATATAGTAGGTGCTTTCAATTAACCGCTCTCAAAAAAAGATAGATCAACAGGTAAGAAACTCAATAAAGAAAGTGAAGAGTGAGCCAACTCAACATAAATGGCATTTTCAGAGCTCTTCAAAAAGGAGCAAAAATATACACACATTCTTCTCCAAAGCACAAGACTTACACTTGAAAACAGACCATATGGTCAGACACAAGGTAAGCCTGAAAAAATTCAAACACAGAGGTAATTCAAACCACCTTCTCTGACCACAGCACCAGAAAGCTGGAAATCAACAATAGAAAGAACAAAAGATACAAAAGCAACCATTTACAAAATCAATAACATTTTTTCAAAGAAGAATGAGCATTATCCCAAATTAAAGGAAATTAGGAGGTTCCTAGAAACCAATGAGCACAACTATACAACATACCAAAACCTATGGGACACAGCAAAAGCAGTTATCAAAGGTCACACATTTAAAATGCACACATTTAAAAAGTGGAGGGAAATATGATGAGCATCTTAGCTCAGCATCTCCAGCAGCTAGAGCAGAGTCAACAGCATAATCTTTCCAACAGCAAGAGAAAAGAAATCATAAAAATTAGTGCAGAAATAAATGAACTGGAAAGCAGAACAATGGGAAAAATAATTGAGCAAAAAGTTGGTTCTTTGAAAGGATCAACAAATTGAAAAACTGCTAGTCAACTTAAAGGAAAAGAAGAATCAGCTGTCAATATCTAGAACTAGGAATGAAATGAGAAGTCACAACAAACTCTTTCTGAAATAAAAAGATTCATTACGCAGTACTACAAAAGATTGTATTCCAAAAAATTCAATAATTTGGAGGACATGGAACTGGAAAAATCACTCTCTCCCCCAAATTAATGCATATGGACATTAAGAACTTGAACAAACCCATAGCAAAAGAATAGACAAAGTCATCAAAAAACTCACAAAAAAATAAAAGGGAAATAGATCTATGTACATATATTTATATGTCAAGTATTAAGGTAGCAAATGGACATTGGGCCTCTACTCAAGTACTCCCTAAATGCAAGAACACTTTGTTCTCATTACCCAGCATGCTGTGGTACTCATCTTCCTGATACAATCACTGAAGACAAAATGTGGTGAAGAAAGCTGATGGTGCCCAACAATCAAAAGATATAGTGCCTGGGATCTTAAAGGCTTGAGAAGCAACAAAGTCCACATGGAAGAAGCACACCATACTGTGTGATCATGAGGTGTCGATGGGATCTGGTATGGGGCATCAAAGACCCAGAACAAAAAACTGTATCGATGTGAATAAGGCGGGGTGTGGAATAAAGATCCAAAGGCTATTTGTAAATAAATTGGACATCCCTTCACAGAAGGGTCACAAGGAAGGGAAACGCTAGTCAAGGTGCAGTACAGCCACTGAGCAAACACACAGTGTTTAATGCTTCCTACACACACACACACACACACACACACACACACACACACACACACACCCTCATGACCCCAATTCTATTTACAAATCCAGCAAGACCAGAGCAGGTACACTGGTACAGTTAAGAGCTTGCAACACAAGAAATCCAGGACAGATAAATCCCTTGGGATCAATAATGAGAATAATGATCCAGGAGGGGATGGAGAAGGTGATGAGAGAAAGGCGGAACTTATCACAATGATGTACATATACCCCCCCCCCTCCTAGGGGAGTAAACAACAGAAAAGGGTGAAGGGAGACAGGAGTCGGTGTAAGACATGAAAAAAACCATAATAATAAGTTATCAAGGGTTCATGAGGGAAGGGGAATGAGATAAGCTGATACCAAGGGCTCAAGTAAAAAGAAAACACTTTGAAAATGATGATAGAGGAGCAGAGAGAAGAGGGTGTCCAGATAGGTAGCTCAGCTGGGCAATCCATGGAGAATGGTGAGTTGGGGAGATTTGGAGTACAGTAGAGGTATCAAATATGTCTGTCGATTCCCAGGACAATTCTGAACACTTCTTTGAACCAGTAGCTGACGTCCAAACTATTGCCAGCACTCACTGAGGATGCGGTCTCTTTTGCAGAGCTCTGGGCGCCTACTCTGAGAACCGCGCCATCAGGCAGCATGGTATACGGTGAAGGGGTCCACTCTGAATCAGTGCCCCATGCAATCACCAGCCAGTTCATCTCACCTCAGGGTGCCCGGGGTCCCATGGGGAAACTCCACACAGGTCCACACCACCCACCCGCACCCCCAGTTTCTTACCCCATCTGGGAGCCTCTCATGGACCAACCGGCTAGACCATCCCCCACCCAGGAGCCCGCACCCAGGTGCCATAAGGCAGCCAAGCACACAGCAGAAGCTTTTTGGCCTATCTGCCTTTGTGCTCAGCGCCAGCCAGCCCCCTCCCTGCCATACCCCTACCCACCAACACTAAACACATGCAGAGGTTCCCATACTGCCACTACACTTAGGGCCTGCCAGGCAGCAAACACAAGTGTGTCAGAATCTGCTGGAGCTACGACCTTAGGACCCAAGCCTTTGGAGCTAGCCTCCTGCGTGCACCAATGTCCCTCTGAGCTCTGAGCAAGGAATCGACCTGCATACCAGTAGCAGGCCTTCCCTCCCACCCTCCTACCTGTGGGAAGTGCCCCTAGCCAGGAACAGATCACTCAATCCCCAACCCATCCCCTAAATACACTCCCCTGCACTCGGTCAACAATTTCCATCAGAACACAATGTGCACAGCTGCAAGCAGTTCCTAAGGAAACCTGAGGGAATCTGGAGCAAAATCATAGGGGAAAGGGTGAGGGGAACCCCAGAAAGACAAAGGTGAAACACAAACCCTCAAGGAAGTGGGCTAAAGGTAGCCAATAGAAAAACCAACACCAGCCTCCCAAAGAGAGAGCCCAGGGATCTGAGACACCAGGGGAAATGGCACCTAGTTCCAATAAATTGAACAAAAAACAGCAAGCTGCTCCAAGAGAGTCAACAAGAAATGAGAAACAAAATGTATTGCCAGAGGATCTGCTGGACCTCACGGCAGACATAGAAAATGCAGATGTTGATCTACCACGGAAAGATATCTTCAGAATGCGGCTTAGACTCATATAGGGCACTATATGAGAGAATCACTAGAGGAAAAGGAGGAAAGGATAAAGGCCATGCACCAAAGGGAAATACAAGAGTTAAGGGGTGAGCTAACAAAAACTAGTAGTAAACTTACGGATTTTGCCCAAAGAATGGAGGAGACAGAGAAGCACACCAATGATCTAGAGGACTCACAAGCAGAAATTAATAAACCAGAGTGTGTTAGCCCGGGTAGACTAGAGGAACAAATTTCATAGACATGCATATTGATATAAGGAAAGGGTTTATATACAAAAGAATGGAACACTGAGAAAGCATCCCAACCCAGTCCAGTTCAACATCATAAATCCAATATTAGCACATATGCCCGATACCAGTCTCTTTCCGACTCACAAAGTCACAGATCAGTGGGTGCAGAATCTCGGCGCTGGTAGGGGTCTCCCCATGGCTTCTCGCTTCCAGGGCTCAGGGTTCATCAACAGCACTCAGTGGTGGCAGAAGCAACTCATTGCTGACAGGGGTCTCCACGTGGCCTCTCTACCTTCAGAGGTCTGGCTCTATCAGGGCCAACCCATGTGGCTTCTCCTCTGGCTGCTCAGACGCTGCCATCTTGTCTTGTCCGTCATTCATCATCTCTGAGACTAACTCCCAACAACTGGGGAGATAGCTCCTCATCTTCACGAGGGAAATATCACGAGATTTCCCAGACGTATCAGGAGAAAGCCATGCCCACATAGAGGTCTCATTAGCTACTCAATGGCTATCTCCAGATTAACATGCTAGACTCCACCCCTACATTTCAATCATAAAATTAACATAAGCACATGACTGCCACAGTGAGAAAAAGTCTAACAAGTTTATCAGAGAAGTGGAAGAAAATCTCGGTGCTATGTCTGATGCTATGAGAAGTAGAATTCATACCAGGGATGCAGGGATGCTTCAACATACAAAAGATCATTAGGATCATTTGCCACAGAGGCATGAAAAACTCTAAACTACAAAATATCGATAGATGGGGGGAAAAGAATTAGACAACGTCCAACACCAATTCCTGTTTAAGTCACTCAAAAAGATAGGAAAGGAAGGAAAATTCCTCAAGACAATACAAGCTATATATGAAAAACCAACAGCCAATAGTAAATGGAGAAAAGATGAACACAATCCCACTGAAAAAGGGGACCAGACAAGGATGCCCTTTGTTCCCACTCTAATTTAATATCTTACTGGAGGTTTTAGTTAACAACATAAGGTGAAGAAAAGACATCAATGTTATTCGCATGGGGAACGAAGATGTTTTATTTTTATTTGCTGATGATGTATAAAATCATATATATATATATATATATATATATAATCATTTATATATGGAAGATCCCAGAAGCTCCACAAGGGGAGTACTGGAAGCAATAGAGGAGTATGGCAGAGTGGCAGGATACAAGATCAACAATCAGAAGTCTATCGGGTTGCTATACACATTGGGTAAGACCACAGAAGGGCAGATTAAAAAGGATGGTGCGCTTTACAATAACCAAACACAAATTGAAATATCTTGGGATATACCTGACTAAAAGAACAAAAGAATCTATATGAGGAAAATTATAGAACACCATTACAAGAAAACAAGAGTGACCTCAACAAATAGAGGCATATCCCATGCTCGTGAGTCAGAAGACCCAATAATGTCAGTTCTATCCAAGGCACTATATAGTTTAATGCAATTCTGATAGTTACCCTCATCTTTCTTCAGAAATGGAAAAAATTACTACCAACTTCATATGGAGAGGGAACTAGCCCAGAATTAGCAGATAATTCCTCAAGGAGAAGAAGGACACAGTGGCAAGGCTTGCTTTACCTGACTTGAACACATATTATACAGCCACAGTGGTCAAAACAGCATGGTATTGGCATAATGATAGATACTCAGACCGATGGAAAAAAACTGAAAACCCAGAAATAAAATCAGCATACAGACAACTGATCTGTGATAAGGGCCCCAAATATATCAAATGGGAAGCAAATGTCCTCTTCAACAAGGGGTGCTGGAAATAATAGATATCTACCTGCAGAAAGATGAAGCAAGGCCATCATCTCTCTCCATGCACAGGAAAAGACTCAAGGTAGATCACAGACGTCGAGGTAAAACCCCAAACTATTAGGGCCATCAATAAGGGAATTGGGACCAAACTGAGAACTTTGGCATAGAATACTGATAGGCTATCAGAAATAGGGAAGGACACAAACACAGAGGAGGCACAAATTGAAAAGTGGGATATACTGAAGATAAAACACCTGTGCACATCAAAAGACTTCACCAGGAGAGTAATAAGAGAGCCCACAGATTGGGACAATATCTCTAGCAATGACAAATCAGACAAAGGTCTCGGTACTAAATCTACTAACAACCTGCTAGCTTCCAAAAAGAAAAAAAACTGTCTAGTGAGGAGGTGAGCAAAGGACCTGAACAGAAGTTTCCAGAGGCAGAAACCCGAATGGGCAATAAACATATGAGAAAATGTTCCCGTTCATTAGCCATAAAAGAAATTAAAACAACGAGATACCACTTAAAACCCTCAAAGATAGCACAATTCAAAAATTCAGAAAGCAACAAGTGTTGAAGGGGCTGTGGGGAGACAGGAACTCTCATCCACTGCTGGTGGACCTGCAGGTACGTACAGCCACTGTGGAAATCGATTTGGTGATACCTGAAACAGATAAGAAATTGAGCTACCATATGACCCAGCAATCCCCTGCTGGGCATAAACCCAGAAGAAGCAAGAAACAAGCCATGGTCAAACATCTGTGCTCCAATGTTCATCGTGGCACAGTTCACAATTGCAAGGAGTTGAAACAACACAAATTTCCATCAACTGACAAATGGATTAAAAATGTAATACATACATACGATGGTATACTATGCATTGCTGAAAAGCAGTGATGAATGCATGAAGCATATCACCGCATGGGAAGAACTGGAGGAATTTATACTAATTGAAGTAAGCCAAGTGCAAAAGGACAAGTACAACGTAAGTCTGCTGAGGTAAGCTTAAAAGAAAAATGCAAAGGGAGCATAAAAGGGGCATAGAGGAAAAGCTACTGTATACAGCAATTCCTGGAGTGAGGCCCAGGTAGTACAGCAGGGAGGGACTAGACCAAACCCACGGCTACGTATGGTAGCCAACTGGGGGTGGGGTGGGGTGGGGTGGGAGAGCACGGAGATGGCGATGTGCAGAGGGGGAATGGGTTACTAACCCACCCAAGGGAGTGCATTGCTTATATCTTCATAGGGAAAGAGGGACCAAACTTAAATCCGGTGTTCCAAGATGTGAATGCAGCGTGACGGCATGGGGCAGGGAGCCAGTGGATGGGTCTGAGGGCCCAACCCCAATCCCAACTACGTAGACAGTCAACCTTCTCCCCAGGGGAGTTTGCTTTGGAGGACAGCACGGAGGTTGCAGCTTGGGAAGAGGGACATGTCTGACCAGAGCACACCAGAGCAAATGAAGGGGGAGGAAGAGGGAGTGGAGAGCATTCTGGCCCACCAAGCCTGGAAAATGATCTCCCCACTCAAAATAGCCATTGTACAGAGAAAAACATATGGCCAGTTCCACTATGAAACATGCATCCTTTGCTGTCCCCCAAGGCCCTACAGGGAAAATAGAGAAGCAGAGTCGGGAGTGCACCCAGTCTGACCTCATCACATGGAGGCAAAACACTAAGGGCTTTCAGCAGAGCAAGGGGGAGCAGAGCATGGAATTCCCAAGGACTAGCCAAGGATATCCTTTGGGGTCAGGATATGGCACCCCATCGGACTCAACCAGGGGACTCTTGGAGGTCATCGAACAGACCTTGAACTATTTACAGGTTTTTATTTTGTAGTTATTTTTTTTACTAATTTATATATTTATATATGGACATTGGTTTGTTGTTGTTGTCGTTGTCGTTTTGTTTTCAATGGATGGATGTGTGGATTGTGATAAGAGTTATATGTGTCCCCAATAAAAATGAATTTTTTAAAATAGAAAATGATGATGGAAACACATGTACAAATGTGCTTGACACACAATGGATGTATGTATGTATTGTGATAAGAGCTGTAAGAGCCCCCTAAAAAATGATTTTTTTTAAGTACCTGTCCAGGTGGCTTCACAGAATTCTACAAGCATTCAGAGAAAAGATAACATCAATCCTAAACAAACTCTTCCAGAACATAGAAACAGCAAACTCCCAAAATCGTTTTATAAAAATAAGGCAAACACCCCCACAAAGATAGAGAAATACAGAGCAATATCTCTCATGAACATAGATGCAAGAATAATACCTCATGACCAAGTGGAATTCATACCAGGGATCAAAGGATGGTTCAAAATTCAAATAACAATAATAACAATCCACCACACCAACAAGGAACAAGAACTATAATCATATCAAGTGATACAGAAAAACCATTTGATGATATCCAATACCCATTCCTAATAAAGACTCTCAAGAAGATAAGATTAGAAGGGGAACATCCGCAATACAATAAAAGCCATATAATGAAAAACCAATAGCAAATGTTAAACTCAATGAAGAAAAGCTGAAAACATTTCCACTGAATAAAGGAACCTTGAGAAGGATATCCTTTATCTCCATTTGTATTCAACATTGTTCTGCAAGTCCTAGTCAATACCATGAGACTATAGAAAGATACCAAGGGTGTACAACTGGTAAAGGAGTGAAGTTCAATGATCTACATAAAACCCCCCTCCCAGGGGGGCAGACAACAGAAAAGTGGGTGAAGGGAGACACAGATAGTGGAAGACGTGAAAAAATAATAATAATTTATAAATTTTCAAGGGTTTGTGAGGGAAAGAGGGCTGGGGAGGGAGGGACAAAATGCTAGAAATAGCCTAACTTCCCATGAACAGAAGAGTGAGTAAAGACAAAAAACCCTGGCACTTTTCTACAATGGAATAATACTATGCATCTCTAATAAACAGCATGAAACCATGAAAACACCTCAACTCATGGAGGGGTCTTGAAGACATTATGCTGAGTAATATATGAGTAATATATGAGTCCGCTGTAGAAACAACAAACAGCAGAACAGGAATAAGCTCATGCGTCCAGTCTTCTGACTTGAGACTAGACAGCGTGGTACAGAGTTGGACCAGTGCTAATCATCCACTCCAGATAAATTTAGTGTAGGTCACTTGACTGGAGAGCTCCTCAAGACAGCTGGGATCAAAGGGATTGGGGGTGGGGAAGCTGTCTGCAGAGTGGTAGCCTTGTGGATCTGGGGTGAGATCAACTAGAACGGGAAGCAGCCCTTTCAGAGCAATAAGGCCTACTGATGGAAGGGCAGCACAATAGAGAGGGAAAGGGGTGGTCACATTGGGGAGAACCCAAGTGCTGGTCTTTTGAGGAGAAGGGAGAGGGTTGACCAACAGGTGGAAGAAGAAGACAATGAGGATCCTCTTGGAAACATTAGGTGGGGAGAATCTTTAGTGGCGTGCAGTGAGGATGCAGAATTGACTAGGGTGCCTTGAGCTATCCCAGGAACCCAAGCTGGGGCCATGGAATTCTGGGCCACTTGGAACTTTGGGGCGCATAGCATGCTCCAGAGGCTGTATCAGTGAGATCCCATACGGAACTCCACCGGGTAAACGGGAACCTATCTCAGACACACTTGCAACCTGCGGACTTAAGCCAGAAAATACACGGTATCTGAGGAAGCACAGGACAGCTGTGCCAAGAGCAGTGTACTGTGGCTTGGAGGATAAACATGATCTTGCTACATCAACGCCCTGTATGTTGATTGAAGATAGGTATTATTCTGGCAATCCTGTGAGGGCCAGACACATATTTTGGTTATGTGTGTTTCTATCAGGGTTTGGCAAACTGGCAGCCCCCAAGGTAATTTTTTGTGGCTCTGAAATAAAAATAGAAAAAACTGCTATGACAAAAATAGCGCTTAGGGGAGATTGAGACAATAACATACACACAATTCCCTCGTTAACCCTTTAACTACTGAAGGCGAGTATACTCGTGGTCCAGTGTTTTGCCTAGAGACCTGTGGACGTCTAGAAACGCGCTGATTCAGCTCCAGTGACGTTTGGAAGCTATATATCTGCCATATTCAGTGTCACATAATGTAAACAAATTCCAGTAGTGAAAAGGGTTAAAAAAAAAAAAGCACTCCGGGTTGTGCTATTATGAATCATGCCTAGTGGCATGCGCTAGTTAACATTTCTATAGGGTAACCCATTATGACTGTGCATCACATTTGTCAACTGTCCAACATATTGTGTTTTTTATTAGTTACTTTGTTGTATTTTCCGGTCACAACATATGAGGTAAGTGAAAACTAGTAGAAGGAAAGCACTGTCAGGTTTCAGGTAAAAAAGAATAATTTAGTTTTATAAAAATATTAAATAAAACAAATGTTTTTAAAAAGCAATTATATAGTGTTTTAATTATCCTATCCATATTCCTGAATCCTCACTTCAAAATATAATTTTTTTTAAAAATTGTAAATGTGGCCCATGTGAGTCTTGTCTGTTGCACTAAATGGCCTGTGTTTTAATTAAATTTGGCAGTCCTGGTGTATATTAAAGGTGTGCCACCATTGGGGGTCACTCCCTTGAAGTTGTGTTGTTTGTTTCTCTGATTTTTCAGTAAATGAAACCAGTACCATCCAAAAACATTAATCTTTAAAAAAAAAAAAAAGAATCTTAAAAGCCCGAACATAAAAATACTTAACAACAAATATTATTTGTTTACTGACATAGAGAAACTCTTAGTATTCCAACTAAACTAAAAATCAAAACAAGCCCATTACTTATGGTATTATTTAGTACAGGGGTAGATTTTGCTATAGATGATAGACTAAAACTTGAAAACAAAAAAAATTAGGTATTTTTATGCTAGGGGTTTTAAGAATCTAAATTAATGTTTTTGGATGTCATTATTAGTTTATAGCGCACGATGTTACAATATACTTTTCTGTAGATTTTCCTGGGAAAATTGATTCTGCTTGTGGTTATTTAGGTGTTAGAATATGCAGATGACTTCTACATCTGCGACGTCTTTGCTTTCCCAGGAAGATAGTAAATTCATTCCACCCTTTGTAGGTACCGGTTCTCGCCTACCTTGCTCCTTCTGTGCGTTGCCCATCTTATGACTAATGGAACCAGATACAAGGGGGCACTTTAGATCCTTCACTTATGAAACATAATACACTTTTGGGTCCAATATAATGAAAGAGATAAATTCCAAAGGAATTTCCTAAGAACTACTGCAATCAGTTCAAACATCACCAGCATCCAGGCTTAAAATAATCAGAGATACGTGATATAAAGTCTACCTCCAAACTCACTGAAATTCTATTCTGATTCACAGCGACCCTGGAGCACAGAGAAGAACTACACTTGTGGGTACCTGAGGCTCAATGATCAGCTAGCTGGCGGTTCAAACAGAAGACCTTGTGTTTAGCCCTCCAGGTGGAACCTACTATGCCACGAGAGCTTGTGCAAGAAGATGTAGAACTTTTCGATTTAAAGAACATAGTGCACCCAGGGACTTTAGGGTATGTTTGAATAACGTAAGAAAGCTCTGGTCTCACGTGCAAACACCAGTTTCCACAAGCCTGAGACTAGAACTAAACAGTGCTCAGTTACCACTACCAAATAAGAGTGGGAGGAAAAGGTCAAACAAAACGATAAAACAGATAAGGCTATGGGTCAGAAGGATATTTGTGGCGCATCAAGACTGACTCGAGGTACGGAACAAAACTCACTTGATATTCCGTTTTCCCCCTAACAATAGACAAGTGTATATAGAACAATAACACTAGGGAGGTATATACTTCTCAGACTAAATTTGAGATCAAAAAGGCAGCATTTACCTAAGGCGAAGGGTTGAGAAAGGAGGTATGGAAACAGAAAGCAAAAGTAGGGTGTTTAATAAGTGATATTACACTGTGGAGATTACAATTAGTGGCAAAATGTGCATAATTTTTAATGCAAAACTCATTAGCTCTGTAAATCTTCTTCCAATTCGCATTTAAAAGTTTAAAAATATATAAATAAAGATAGATCTGGTCTTCCCAAATTAAGATATACATTGAATGTAATTTTAAAGTCTAAGAAACATTTTACTTAACAAAATAAAATGGCACAATGATAAAGTGATAAGTTAAATAAATAAGATGTCAAGAATAAATAAGAAAGTGATAAAATAAAAGCAACGGTGTACTTGCTAGTATGGAATATTAAAACATTATAAGATAACCATATCAAATAGTAAGTATAAAGTACAAGACTTAACAGCAACCTAGAAGTTGTCTGAGTTACACACAGAAATATAATAGCTTTAAAAAAAAGCAGATCTTTAATGAAAGGGGTACTATTCAAAAAAACTCAATAAAAGGTGTTTAAATAACTATGTGACGAGTGAAAAAATAGGCTAAGGTTCTCATTTCATTCCGTGAAATAAATAATAATAACTTTGGGGGGGGCACCACTGCCCTCTGGTGGTCATGAGAGCTACAGCCTTGCTCTTGAAGAGCCGCTGCTGAATTTGAACGGCCAAGTCCATGGGCCACAGTCCCACAATCAACCACTACGCCACCGGGGCTCAGCCCATAATAAAAAAATTTAAAAAAGAAAAAAGTGAATTGCAAATGCATTTATTGTAAAAGCTAAATGGAGAAGGACTTTCTAAGACTAGAATTAAGAAGAGAAGAAAAATACATACACACAGATTTAGAAATACAATTTTATAATTAAAAATAAGAATATATGCACAGAGATTGGGAAATATTTGAAGCATATAGAGCACAAAGTATTTTTTTGTACAAAAAGTTATTAAAAGTGGAGTTAGAAAACATCAAGATGCCCATATATAAATACAGAAAGCACAGAAACAGCTGCTTCATGTGTAATAATATATAGAAAGTAAACCACAGCACCCACATCATCACAGTATTCTAATTGTCAAAGAAAGATACTAAATCAAAGCCCTATTTTCCCCTTTCTAGAATTATACAAAAATATGGTGACATTTATCACTGACCAATGTGTATTCATGCTTGTGTTCTCATCGTCCTCTGATATATCATAAACTCGACTCCTCACCCAAGGAACTTTTGGGACATAAACTTGGACAACCCATCTAAGAAACTATAGCTTGGGAAAATCTGTCAGCTCGAAGATTTTTAATTATCCCATTATTTATATTAAACAAAAATACAAAGTACCCTTGTGAAAACACCTGTGCTATCCTCACAATTGATTTAATGTTCGAGCCCATCAATGTAGCCACAGTGGCAATCCAGCTTATAAAAGCTTTCCTTTTTTCCCCCTCTCTGTACTTTACCATGCAGGAGGTCCTGTTCCAGAAATTGCCTCTCCTGATAACGTGTCCAAACTACATAAGACAAGGGCTTACCATCTCCCTTCTAAAGAGTATTCCAGTTGTACTTCATCCAAGGCAGATTCGTTTTTGGCAATCTACAGTACTTATAATATTCTTCAACAGCAACAATTCAAATGCATCAATTCTTCTTAGGCCTTCATATAAGGTGATTGAAAATATTTTGAGTCGGGCACACATTAGTTCCCAAAGTAAATGTCCTTGAGATAACTGTTGGGGATTGGAATGCAAAAGTTGGACATAAAGGAGTAGAAAACACAGTTGGAAAGTTTAGTCTCAGAGATAGAAGCAAAACTGGATATTACATGATAGAATCCCACAAGACCAATTATGTCTTCAATGCAGATACTGTTTTCCACAAGAATAAGGTGATTGTACACGTAGGCTTAACCAGATGAAATATACACAGAAATTAAATTGATTACATCTGTTAGAAGAGACACTGGAGAAGCTCAACATCGGCAATCAAAAGAAGGTAAGCATCTGACTGTGAAAGAGACATTCTATGGTTCATATTTAAGTTCAGGTAAGAATTTAAAGAAAATTAAAACAAGTTCAAGAAAACTACAATACAAACTTGACTTTCAAGAATATCTCAAGGACAGATCTGGGTCATTGCACACTAATGATACAAGATCTAAGAGGCAATAAGATGATAGCAAAAACATTATCAGAAGAAAGCAAAAGGTGACTTAAAGGAAAGGAAAGAAAGATAAAGTGAATTTAAGAAGAGGCTCGGAAACTTGTTCTTAATCATAGAGTACTAAGGCAAATAGGAGAAATGATAAAGTCAAAAAGCTGAACGGGAAATTTTAATGGGCAGCTCCAGAAGACAAAGTCAAATATAATGGCACGTGCAAAGTCCTAGAGTTAAAAAACCAAAAAGGAAAGGACACACTCAGAATATGTTAAAGTGAAAGAATTTAAGTAAACCTGACTCAGGCAGCTCGAGTAACTCAGCTCCAGCCCCACCACCCATACACTACACACAGCCTGCAAATGCAACCAGGTCCAGCTTGGCACCCAATGCACAACCCACTTTGTCCCTGAGACTCAGCCAAGACAAGGACTACCCAAGGCCCATGCTACGCTTATCCCTGCCAGACTCAATGCCTAATCCAGGGCACACTAACATAGTCAAACCTCCCAATGTGAAGGACAGGGACTGAATCCTGAGAGCAGCTAAGGGGTGGGGATGGTGGGGGTAGAATCCATCAACAAGGGGAAATCGGTAAGAATAAAGTTTGACTTCTCAGCAGAAACCTGCAGGTAAGAAAACAAAAGAATGGCACATAAAAAACCTGAAAGAGAGCTAAACCCCAGTGGCATAATTGGTTGAGTGCGGGACTGCGGCCCACGGACTTGGCGGTTTAAATCCAGCATCTACTCTCCAGAAGCAAGGCTGGGTAGCTCCCATGACCACCAGAGGGCAGTGATGCCCCCCCAAAAGAAACCTGAAAGAAAAAAATTGTCACCCCAAAATCTGATATCCAGAAAAACTATCACTCAAATATGAAAGAATATTAAGACTATTTCCAGACAAAGAGAAATTAAAGCGATTTGTAAAAACAGGATGAAGCTTAACACACACACACCCAAAAAAAAAAAAAAAAAAAACCTAAGTAAGGTACTCTGGACAGATAATCAAAATTATAGAAAAACCTGCGATCAACATACAACACATAGGAATCAACACACTTAAATGGTATTCGAAACAGCACAGATATATAAAAAGAGCAAAGAAACTAAAAAGTACCAAAAGAAACATAAAATTACAGCAAAAATCCATATATGTATAAATCTAACAAGACTCAATGCAGGATCAAATGCAGAAGTCAAAACTCAGAGTAGCAGACTGGAAAAGCAAACAAGACCCATCAATATGCTGCTTACAAGAAACACATCTTAGAAACAAAGATAAAAGTACACCAAAAGTAAAGCTAATGGAAACCAGAAAAGGCAAGAGTGGCAATATGAATCTCAGATTAAATAGGTTTAAAGTAAAATCCATATGACAAAGAAAAGCATTACAGAAAGATTAAATGGACAGTATAACTGAATGTCATGCTGAGAAGCATATATACACCCAATGAAAGACCCTCAAAATAGATTAAACTTTTACAGAACTGAAGAGAGGTCTAGAAAATATTGCAATAATAGTAAGTTTTAAAATGAGAGTTTATAATACACGTTCTCGGATCATAATGCTATAAAATTAGAAATCAGCAATCGGAAGAGCAAGGGCAGAAAGCATGTTCAGGGAAACTGAACAACACATTACTAAAAAATGATTAGTATTGAAGTGAAATAAAGAACAAAATCAAATGAAAACCCACAACATACGCAAACCTTTGAAAACATAACAAAGTCATTACTTGAAAGGCAATTTATAGCAATAACTAACGCCATAAGCCAAGCATCTTCAACAACAAGCACAAGGGTCACAAAATAAATTTCTAATCACCAGAAGAAAAGAAATCATTAAGATTAGGGTGGAAATAAGTGAATTGAAAAAGAGAAAAACAATAGAAAAAGAAATAAGTTGATTCTTTGAAGATTTGAAAAATTCATTTAACAACTAGCAAATGTAACAAAGGAAAAGTAAGAAGATGTAAATATCAAAAATAAAAATGAAATGGGTGATAACACAATAGATCCAAATTAAATAAAAATATATGTGTCAGTCCGGGTAGACTAGAGGAACAAATTCAAGGACACGCATATCGAAATAAGGAAAGGCTTTATATACAAAAGGAATTGGACATGGAGAAAGCATCCCAGCCCAGTCTAGTTCAAAGTCATAAGTCCGATATTAACTCATATACCCGAAATCAGTCTATAAAGTCTTCTTCTGACTCACGAAGTCACAGGTCAGTGGGTGCAGAATCCCAGTGCTGGCAGGGAACTTCGCCTCCAGGGCTCAGGGTCCATCAACAGCAGAAGCAACTCATCGCTGGCAGAGGTCTCCATCTGGCCACCCCAGCTTCAGGGGTCCGGCTCCATTAGGGCAAAGCTGTGTGGTCTCTCCGCCGGCTCCTCCAGCTTCTCAAACGCTGCCAGTTTATCTTTTCTGTGATTAATTGTCTAACTCCCAACAACTGGGGAAGATAGCTTCTCATCTTCAAGAGGGAAATATCGCGATATTTCTCAGACATATCAGGAGAAAGGCATGCCCACACAGAGGCCTCATTGGCTACTCAATGGCTATCTCCAGATTAACAGGCTAGACTTCACCCCTACATTTCAATCATAAAATTAACATAAGCATATGACTGCCACAATATAGCAGGTTCCATTTCAATAGGGCCACTGAACACACAGAGGCTGAATAATTAGGAGGAAAATGTCAAGAAACGGATAAAAAAAAATCTTGGAGAACAAGTAAACCAGGATTTCCAAGGTTTAGAGATGGAGAAAGCGATCATCAAATGGGCAAAGAAAAGAATAAAAGTGTCCAGGAGTCAACAAGATTTCCCTCTAGCACAACCCACTGAACTCACAAGAAGCTTGTGTGGTCAGCGTACTTCCAAGCTAATATGCACTACATGCATTCTGGCCTTCAGACTGCCCAAGTACCCTGCACACAAGTCATACATCCTGGGCTCTGATGTTCAGCACGACCACCTCATCTCGTGACTACTGAGCATACTGCTCCTTCTAGGCCTCTGACTGAGCTGCACAACCACCCCACTCCTGTCACTGCCTCGCGCAAATTCATCTCCCAGTCAGCACACCTCATTTAGACCTCTCCAAGCTGTCCCAAGAAGTCCTCTTGGACAACTCCGGCTTCATCCTCCTCCCCCCAAGCCATCCTGAGGGACAGCTCTCCCCTTGGAGGGAATGCAGCTCTGCTGGCATATCCATTCAGCCATGGTCTGTTTTGTGAAACTTCTTTACCTCACAAACAGCAAGAGCTCCACTTCCTCTGCTCCTGTAGCTCCACATGACTCTTTGCTTCCAGGATGGCATTCTGCCTAAAATCTATTGAGGTCAGTCCAAGTACCAGACTGGGTAGACTCCACTCTGCCTGTAGGCACTGCTCGCAATTGCTCAATTCTTCTCACTCTATGTGCCTCCAGCATAGAA
>PVJH01014033.1:0-44416 GCA_004026705.1 Nesogale talazaci
CCCCAGGGTCAGTTCCACCCTGTTCCATAGGGTCGCTATCAGTTGGCATTGACACGACAGCGTTTTGTTTCTTGCAGTCCATGATATTCTTTTAAAGCATCCTAAGTAAAATGCACTGATTCTGCAGCCTTCCTTCTTCAAAGACCAACTTTCACACGCACACAAGCCAAGTGGAAATACCAGGGTTGGTTCAGGTGCATCTTGAGTCTACAAAGTAACAAAATGTGTCATTTAATCTCAAATGCTATTTCTATGAGAACTGACTGGGGACTCAAGCGAGACGAAATCCTTGACAATTTCAATCACCTTTTCTCTATTTAACATGATTGTACTTAGAGTTCAGTTGTAGATCCCTTTTTCTTTACTACATGTTATAATCCAAATTGAAAACTGCAATACGAGATCTGTTTCTTATGCCAAAGCAGTATCTAAAATCAAGGCCTCAATCCTCACCAGTTTCAGTTCCTTTCCACTTTCAGCAAAACAGATTGTATCATATACATACTTTAGATTGTCTCACTCTAAGTCTTTTCCTCTCATAGTCCAGACTTCTCAAAGTATGGTCAAAGGATATAACACCGATGTATGTTTCCTGAATTAAAAAAAAATTTTTTTTGGGTGGGCAACACTGCCTCTGGTGGTCGTGAGCACTACCCAGTGCTGCTCCTGAAAGCAGCCGCTGGATTTGAACCACCAAGCCCGTGGGCCACAGGTCTGTACTCAACCACTTACGCCACCGGGGCTCATCCCATGTTTCCTGAATTTAAACCACACAGTATTTCCTTTATTCTGTTCAAATGACTGCCTCTTTCGGTCCACATAAGCACAAATGTTCCGATACTTGGTATAAAGTGATCCATTATGTTATGACAGACAAGATGTCTTTGCCAAGTCAATGAAAAATAGAGGCAAACATTTCTGGTATTCTCTCTCAGCAATTATATACCTGGTTCTAGTTATCTTCTTTTGAATCTGGCTTACATTTCGAATAGTTTTTGTTGCTACATGACTGCAATCGTTTTTAAACTATTCATGCCAAAATTTTACTTGTGTGTGATATTGTCTGTCCAATAATTTACCTTGGAAGCACCCCCCACCTGTTTGCTGAAACATTTCAATTGGTATTTTGGAATATTGCTTTTCACCGAGGTCTTCAGTGCAACTTGGATGGTTTTCTTCATTATTGTCAATTCTTTGTTGTAAGTTTCTTTCCCAAATGCCGAACACTGAGTAGTCTCTGATAACAGTGCATCTGGATTTCATTTTCTTTTGATGCTGTGTTTTTTGAAATTTATTCGTCCAAATCCTTCATTATGATAACTCCTGGCCCCAACGTTTTTCTTCAACTCTCTTAGCATCAAAAATGCTTAGTGTATCGTCCCTTGGTGGTTAACTCCCGTAGGTATAGATTTCATTACAATACTTAGTCTTCTCAAGTCATCATTGATAACATTTATATTATTTTAGGCTATCATTACTTTTGTTCCTCTTCATTTTCTTCGTCTTCAGTCTGAATTTGGTGAAGAGCAAGTGTTTCAGCCAGTCTCCGGCCCATTTTAACTAATATGGACTCCTCTCCACAACTGTGGTGGATTTGATACCTATGTATTCCACTTGAAGGAATCCAGATCCGACAAGCCATACTATAAGACAAAACTCCAAATATTTCTGAGGCAGTCAAATTCTTGGGGAAAGAGATTATTTATCCTTTCCAACCCCCAACAGTGCCTTTTGGGTTTAACCTATTTAAGTTTTTGTTAGTAGACCACCACTGAATACCGTCCAGTATCTTTATCCACTTCAAAATCAGCTGATGAAGTATATTTTTAAAGTATAGCACTTTATCTCATAACTATAGCCTTTTATATTGCCAAAAGTGAGGAGAAATTGTATCAAGTAAATCTCTCTTCAGGGACTATGAGTTTATAACTGCAGGATACCTGTTCATACTATTCATTACTTTTAAGTAATTTAAATTGCTAATTCTCAGCTAAAGTAGCTGAGGCTTAGGTGAACAGTTTACGATTTATCATCAAAAGTGATGAAAACTGAGTAAATAGTTCCATAATAAAATGAAATAGCATATTATATTTAAAAAAATCCACAACTTCAATTCTAAAGTGTTCCAAAGTACTTTTTTTTTTTTTGTGGGCATCACTGCCTCTGGTGGTCGTGAGCGCTACCCAGTCGCAGTGGCAGCTGGATTTGAACCGCCAAGCCTGCGGGCTGCAGTTCCGCACTCAACCACTTACGCCACCGGGGCTCAGCACCCCCCCCTTTTTTTTTTTTTTGGCATCACTGCCTCCGGTGGTCATGGGCGCTACCCAGTGCTGCTCCTGAGAGCCGCTGCTGGATTTGAACTGCCAAGCCCACGGGCCGCAGTTCCGCACTCAATCACTTACGCCACTGGGGCTCAGCATTCCAAAGTATTTCAAAAAACTATATAAATAGCCACATTATAGTATGAGGTATTAATTAAAAATATGAACAGAGACAGTTCAAGTTTGAAGCTCAAGTCTGCCTTGTATTCACCTGAGTAAAAATTTTAAGCCTTTTTGCATCTCATTTTCTCAGTAAAATAATATTCCTTAAATATGAGGAATAAATTAGATATATGTGTCCAAAGCTAAAAATACTTGCCAGAGAGTAAATAGTGTATTTGCTATAGGTAAGTTATGCGAGCACTTGCAACACAGTGAGGGGAAAAATACTAAAGGCTTAATAAAAACAATAAATTAATCAAGCAACATACCAAATGCTGTGTCATTTCTACTGCAATAGGAGTAACTTCTTCACTATATTCACAGATCATTTTCTGAATTACATTGGTAAGATCATCATTTTCTGTTTCTCTTATAATGTGAAGAAGAGCCTGCATTACAGGTCTAATGAAGGGTGTGATGTATTCTTTAGCTGTAAAGAAAAAAATCAACACATATTGGCCCCAGCTTGTTCAGAGGTGAAACCACCACCAGGGTAAAAATATACTTGGCACCAAAAGGGGCAAGATGCTGTGCCAGACTCTGCTGGTTTCTCGCGTAAGAATGTGCAACAACAGCCCACCATTTCTGGTTGAGAAAGCCTTTACCTTTTTCTTGATTGCTGATCAGCACCTGAAGCGCAATAGCAGCTTCCACTTTCACAGGCATTTCCCTATCATCTATCAAACATCTTCTGGTTAGTTCTAAGGCTGTTTGAAGGTTTTGGTCACTTTTGAACTTTACTTCACAAAAATAATGTAGCACCCAACAAGCCTTAAAAAAAATAAAGTGAATTACTATACACAGACATAAATTTTCCGTAAGTAATACTCTATGGCAAGGCTATATATGTCTGGGAGTTTGGAGGCTGGCCAGTGGCGAATGTGTCCAAAATGACAACACTAGACCAGTACTATGATCCCAAGTTACTCTATGGCTGCAGGATATGTGTGGATAGCGAGATCTGAATGTAAAACACAAACAGATACTACTACCAGACACAGATGAAAACTGTGCACACATTACAGCAGCCAGTAAATGACTGGCATTTAACAAAAGTATAAACTAAAATGCAGGTAGTAAAGTTAAACAAGAGTCGATTGTAACAGGGAATTACCGATATTTATTGGTAAGTTAGAAAAGTTATTAATAAAGCTACTCAAGGTGACAATGATGAAAAGTTTGAAGGATTAATAATTTCAGAGTTGGCAAATTTACATAGTATTTCTTTTTGGGGGGGCATCACTGCCTCTGGTGGTCATGGACGCTACCCAGTGCTGCTCCTGAGAGCCACCGCTGGATTTGAACCACCAAGCCCGCGGGCCGCAGTCCCATACTGAACCAATTAGGCCACCGGGGCTCAGCCCTTACATAGTACTAAGAACATGCTTGTAAAAAAAAAAAAAAAAAAGATGCTTCTAAGTTCTTAACCTGGGGACTACTGTAGAGCACTTAGCATTTCAATATACATACAAGCCTATCTGATCAAAGCCACTGATCAAAGGATGTATAAACTACTACTAGTAAACATACCCTTGCTCTCATGTATCCTAGTTCACTGCTGAAGAGTGGAAACACATGATTCTGCAACATGTATTCCATCTGATCTTTGTAAATCTTTTTCTGTAAATAGAAACAACAATTATTTTTTTTGGTGGGGATGCAGTTTCTTAAATAATTTCAAATTCTGAAACAGTACATTATGTATGTTTATAAACAGGATACAATAAAAGTTTGCTTGCCTTATGTAGACCCTTTTACATTGTTATTACCCAACAATTATGTCATGTCTTTATAGTAATTACAGGTTAGAAATGTAAATGTGATTAATTTTTCTGATCTCAACTGAACTTGAAAAAAGTCTGACTTTAATAGTAATAATCAAATATCTAAAAAATATATCCTATTAAATCTTCGAGAAGTATATTTTATCAATGAAAACATACTTTTATGTTTATCTTTTGGAGTAACTTCAGAGCCAACACTAAAATGATAATAACAAACTGGAGAAGGCAAAAGAGGCACAATTTTGGGAAATGCAGAACTGGATCATGGATGAGTAAAAAACATTCTACTACTACTAATAAAATAGTTGTGTTCTATCAACAGCCCGATTTTAAGAATTTCAAAATGTCTGTGAAAGTGCTAATATTATAGGAAGTTATGTAGAGTTAAAAGGAACCAGCAACAAAAAAATAAGGAATAGGAACTACTTGTTAAAAAACACTTTTCTCAAAAACTATGATTATTTAAAAATTGTTTAATTAGTTTCATAATAATTTTTGCAAATTTAGGACGGCCACTGATTTTACACATAGAAAGATTGGCAGTTGGAACCCACTTGACTACTCTGTGCAAGATTTGATGATCTGGTTCCACAAAGTTGAAACTGAGCCAACTGATAACTCAACAGATCTGTGTTTCAGTACTCCAGATAGTAATTACATTACCTTCAATTTGTATATTATAAACAATGGGGATAGTAGACAGATATAAAAAAAGAGAGTTGCAAGATAAACAATAGAGGTAAATTCTATAGATCAACGTTCCTGGTAGTATAAAGTTATTATTACTAACTTGAGTATTTTCCCATAGTGCTGTCCCTTGTAAGCTGTGTTCAACATCACATCAGTTTCCATGGCATTTTTCTCAAGCAAGAAACAAGATTTCACAGCCAGATGCTATTCTCTTAAATTGACTCCTCCACCCCGACCCACCCCACCCCACCCCACCCCCACCCAAATGAGGTTTGAGCAAAACTGCTTTTACCAAAACTTAACTGTGACCAGAAAGAACCTTAACTGTGACCAGAAAGACGGCACTGGGTGCACTACTTAGACTGAGTTGCTCCATAATTTCCCAGCAAGAAAAATGCATACCACGATAATTCCGTCAGCAGAAATTGTTTCTTTTTAGAGGGTGAGGGGTGTTAACCTTTCATACTTTCAATGGCCAAACTATATATCATATGAAATCTATCACAAGAAAGGTGTTTCTCGGATGTGAGGGCTATCTGGCTACCACATCTGTCACCCCACTGATTGACAGGGTTGATTCGACTGATCTGGCTGGCTAGGCGGGTGTCCCCTACCTCCCTCACCGCTCCTTGTGCATCCCTCCCGAAGCTGCGCGCTCGGTTGAAGAGGACGACCCTCCCCAATAGGAGGACCGTCCTTTGGTCAAAGGTTTGCGAGTAGTTGCGCTCCCCTGTTAGAACCTCCAAACAAGTCTCAAAAAAGGTGTTTCTAAAAAAAATAAAAGTCAGTTGTGGGAATGGGTAGACAGACACGTACCTTGAGAAGTATCTCAGCTAAAGAACCAATCATGTGCAGGGCTCCATCTTTTTTACGAGGGTCTGCATTTTGTTCTGTAAGAATCTGGTAGCAAAATCCCATCGTTTTTTGCAGTACCTATGTTTTAAAAGTAGTACACTTCATTGGATATGCCAAACAATCCATAAACGTATAATAAAGAAAATGACATAATTACTACTATATGTGTATATGTGAACATATTTTCTTAAATATAGCAAAATGTCCATACATTTAAATAACCTACCTCTTTTCTTTTACTACAAGCTGTAAATAAAAGTGTCTGGGCAGCAGTGGTAGGAGAAATGAAATCTTCAAAGACATCTAGAGAGAAAAAAAGTTAAAATAAAAGTTAAACGTAAAACAGCTTCTTTGAGGGCTGAACCCCAGTGGGTTGTGCGCGGGACTGCGGCCCACTGGGACGGAGGTTCAATTCCAGCAGTGGGGCTGGGCCTCCTACTCCCACCACCGGAGAGCAGTGATGCCCCCACCCCCAAAAAAAAAAACAAAACAAAAACAGCTTCTTCGGGCTGAGCCCCGGTGGCTTAAGTGGTTGAGTGTGAGACTGTGCCCGCGGACTTGGCGGTTCATATCCAGCGGTGGCTCTCAGGAGCAGCACTGGGTAGCACCCACGACCACCAGAGGCAGTGATGGCCCCCCCAAAAACAAACAAACAAACAAACAAAAGCTTCCTTTTTTTTTTTAAAGGCATCACTGCCCTCTGGTGGAGGTGGGAGGCCCAGCCTTGCTCTAGGAGAGTTGCTGCTTGATTTGAACCACTAAACCAGTGGGCTGCAGTCCAGAACTCAATCACTACGCCACCGGGGCTCAGCCCTAAAACCACTTCTTAAACAACATTTATACATATTCATAACTGTGAGAAATAAACCATTTCAAATTTGTTAACTCTTTAATGGAACATGAAAATGATTCTGAATCTGTACTACCAGATTTTTTCCAAGGGGGTAAAAATAAGAGAGTCCATATTTTTGTTTTGTTTTGGGGGGCATCACTGCCCTCTGGTGGTGGGAGCAGGAGGACCAAAATTTGCTCCTGTGGAGCTGCTGCTGGAACTGAATCTCCATCCTCGTGGGCCCCAGTCTTGCGCCCAATCACTACGCCACCAGGGCTCAGTCCAGAGAGTCCATATTTTTCAGAAAACGTATTTACATGTCAATCCATTAATTTCCCCACACAAAGAATAACTCACATACAAACACACAAAAAGGGAGAGTTTAATAGCACTCACCAAACTTCATACGTATATATTCATAAGGGTCTTCTTGCCAAAGTTCTTCATCAGCATCTGTATAGCACATCAACGGAAAAATAACATCTTGGATAATGCCCTGTAATTTAAAAGTTAAAAAAAGTAACAATCTTAAGTTGCTTTAAAATTTTGAATACTTTAAGTTCTGAAAACAAAAGTAACTATATAAAATGTACAGGTCAAAAAACCAAAATTTAATTATGTATTTATTGTAGTATCTGACTAAACATCAACCTACACTTTTCTTAACTTCTATGCAACTAGTATTATAAAATAAGACTTAATGAACATTAATTAATATTCTGAGGCAACACAAAATAAAATTTCCACTAAAGCTTGTATTTAAGCTAATATTTTACAAATAGCAAAGACAATTTGCTCATTCCAAATTATGTAAATTACATGGTCCTGAAGCAGAAATTACAATAGTTTTAAGTGTTAAGATAATAGTTTCAAATTAATTTTAGCTGTGTACTTACAAAACCTTTCTTTTAGGTGATGGTGTTACATGGAATTTTTTCTGCTAATTTTCAGAACAATCATAAGAACTAGACTTAAAAACTAAAAAAAGATTACGCTTCAATCATATTGACAAGGTTATTTTCATTATTTGCAAAAAGAAAACAAAATCCACTATTTCAGTAGAAAATTATTACTTGTATATGAGGCTTCAGATTCTTCCAGGTGAGGGCATGGGAAACTCCTTGATTAATATAATTTAAGGTCTGTTGCAAAACTCGAGGAGCCATATACTGCTTTTCCTTGTACTGATACAACACCTTCAATAAAACCTTTGAGGGGGAGAAAATTTTTTAAAAATTTAAATGGAAAATTGAACCACTCACAAAGCCACTAAAATTAGTCTTTTATGATTGCAAATTGAAGAGCACTGTTCCCACAGCATTTGGTAACAAAAGCAGAAGCAGTACTATGAGTGACAAGCTCTAGCTTCTGATTAACAAAGAAATCTATGTTGTCTACTGAATATAACGCACTAATCTGATTGTTTTGTCCATTTAAAAAGTGCTGTAGAAAATGTTTTCCTATACATTTATATTTAATAATAGTTCTGATTCTACTTGATGCTATACAACAGCTATTCTCAAAGTATGGTTTGGCGGTCATGTGCTTATGTTAATTTTTTTATTGATTGAGATGTAGGGGTGGAGTCTGGCCTGTTAATCTGGAGATAGCCATTGAGTAGCCAATGAGGTCTCCGTGTGGGCATGGCTTTCTCCTGCTATGTCTGGGAAATCTCGCGATATTTCCCTCGTGGAGATGAGAAGCTATCTCCCCAGTTGTTGGGAGTTAGTGTGAGATGATGAATCACGGAAAATGGCAGCGTCCGAGATGCTGGAGTTGCTGGCGGAGACCACATGGCTTTGCCCTCATGAAGCCAGACCCCTGAAGCTGGGGCGGCCACATGGAGACCTCTGCCAGCGATGATTTGCTTCTGCTGTTGATGGACCCTGAGCCCTGGAAGTGAGGAGCCATGTGGAGACCCCTGCCAGTGCTGGGATTCTGCACCCACTGACCTGTGACTTCATGAGTCGGAAGGAGATTTTATAGACTGATTTCGGGCATATGGTCTAATATCGGACTTATGACGTTGAACTGGACTGGGCTCAATGTCCTGTTCCTCTTGTATATAGACCTTTTCCTTATTATACCTATATGCGTGTCTATGAAATTTGTTCCTCTAGCCTACCTGGACTACCACATATGGTCCTTAAACCTCTGGTGGTCTCCAAACTATTGAGGACTTGTGATGTCAAAATTAATGTTGACATAATAATGCAAAAACATTTTATGTTACATGGGGCTGACATTTTGCATCAATGGTGGCAGTTTCTGGTGTCTAGCATAATCAGAACGCCTAACTCAGAAGGAAGGAAAGTCAAGCAACTGGATGATGTAATTTGGAGAAGGCTATGCTCAGAGGACATCAAGTTTGGCAGCAATCAGGAATAAAGGAGATGTTCAATGAGATGGCCTGACACGGAGGACGGCACAGGGCCAGGCAAGGGCTCATTCTGTTGTACGCAGGGTTGCTAGAACACCTAGTCACAGAAGCCGGAATCAACAGAATGGAGCTGAACTGTACTAGCAGTCATGTTCTTTACAGCCACAGGGGGGCTGCACAAAGTCTGTGAAAACTGAATTAGGAGATGGTGGAGACCCCCAAGTACTTACAAAACTTGTTGCCCTTAATGAAGCAAACCAATATGAACTTCAATAAACACACCACTGATGTGTACCCAAGTATGAGGTTTGGCAAAGAAGTACTTGTGAAAATGAGCTACAAAACAGAACAGTGGCTTTTTCAAAGATGCCTTACTTATTACAAATTTGATTAAAGTTCCAAGTATGTTTAAACAGAAAATGTCTCAAATACTGCCATATTTCTGCTGAGAAAAACCATGACTTACTTGCTGGACACCAACAGCAAATGCCTTCAAAAACACTTCAGCAAATTCATTGTACTCCTTAGAAACGTTGCCAGGGCTTCCATATCTAAAAAAATAAAATAAAATGCCAAGTAGATCTTTTTCTTTTTGTTTTTGAGGCATCACTGCCCTCTGGTGGTGGGAGCAGGAGGCCCAGCCTTGCTGCTGGGTTTGAACCTCCAACCCAGTGGGCCACAGTCCCACGCACAACCACTATGCCACCGGGGCTCAGCCGCCAAGTAGTTCTTTATAGTGTTTTACGCCAGTATTTATAAAAGAAAAATCACCCATATAAAGAACTTACCTTTCAAAAAGTCTTGCTAAGATATGTAACGCCCACTTTTTACATTTCCACCATGGTAACTCAGGTCTATCATCTTCTTCAACCTGAAGTGTTTCCTTTAAAAAGATATTTATTTAAAGCCAGTAAGAGATGTTATTCAGCACTGTTGCAATCTAGAAAGAATAGCATGAGGTGAGAACAGATTCACATGGAAGTGAATGTTCCTCCCATGTTGGCTTTTCATAATACAAGGCTAGACATGGAAAAGTACTAATTATAAAAACAAAAACACTCCTAATTACTTTATTACTTGAATAAAAGAGATACACTAAAGCACTGTTTTATTTATAAAGATTTATTCTTTTTTTTTTTTTTGGGGGGGGGTGGGCATCACTGCTCTCCGTATTTATAAAGATTTAAATACAAACATTATTGGTAAAATCTATACATTTTTTTCAACCAACATCCAAATAGTATACAAAAGGGCCAAGTAAATTGGGAAAAAAATAAAAATAACCCCAAGTCCACTGTTATCAAATAGATTCCAACTCATGGCAAATCTCGTATAGGATTTCTAAAGCTGTCCATTTTTGTGTTTTGTTTGTTTGTTTTTTGTGGCATCACTACCCTGGTGAGAGTAGGAAGCCCGGTCTGGCTACTAGAGAGTTGCTGCTGGATTTGAACTGTCAGCCCAGTGGGCCGCAATCCCACACACAACCACTACACTACCAGGACTCAGCTGAAGCTTATATTTTTATGGGAACTAAAGCGCTATCTTATCTCCCATGGAGTGGCTATGATTTGAACCCGACTTCATGGTTAGAAAGTTCAACACTTACCCAAGAGTGCGACCAGGGCTCCCTAAAACCATGAAAGTCATAGCTTTTAATAATTAAAGCCAGTATAGCTCATAATACAAACCCCATCCAGAAATCAGTACAAATGCATAAAAATGTATATACTCCCTCCATTACTATTTGTCATAAATCAATGAGAGTTAGCAAAGTGAATGACTAACCTTTTCTATGAACATTCAAAATAGAATGCGACTCAAACACTAAAAACAGTAAGTCACACAAATACATACTGGTCTAAGACATCCATGACATTTTTAGGCCAAAAGGTGAGAGGTTCACAAGAAGGTAGAGCTGTAGAGCTAATTCTTACACTGATAGTGAGATACTAACACAACCGTTAAGGTTACATATACACCACCCTACGACTCAAAAGAGAAATGAAAACATCTTCAACAAAATTATGAGAAGATGGCTGAGCCCCGGTGGCGTAGTGGTTGTGCGCGGGACTGCGGCCCACTGGGACGGAGGTTCGATTCCAGCAGTGGGGCTTGGCCTCCTACTCCCACCACCAGAGAGCAGTGATGCCAAACAAAACAAAACAAAAGTTATGAGAAGATATTCTTAGCCACTTCAAAAAAAGCAAACTACTATTTGGCAAAACATGGATTAATCAGAAATATTAAAGGAAACAAAAGAAGTCAGATAAAAAATGACTTTTATATTATACTGTAGCAAAAACAAATTTATCTGTTTCTAAGGCGGTATACATTCATAGCAAGAAAATTTGAACCAGTCATGAAAGATTTCATTTCTAGAAACTTTTTGAAGTTCCATCATAGTCTAGGTTTATATGAGTACCTTGACTGTTGTAACTCAATCAACGATTTATACCCTGTGTGTATAAATTATACCACCAAAGCTTAGAATATATACATGAATTTTTAAAAGTTTCGTTTTACCCAGAAAAATATGTACAAAACTGGTACATTCCTATGGCAGGGGTAACAAGTTGGCTTTCTAGCCTCATCTGTCAGTCCTATTATCATACTTGACAGAACTGAATACTTATAAATGCTGAGTTATATATTTCAAATAGATTACTTTAAAAAATTAAAACGATAACGCTAACTAACTAAAGTTGTGACTGACCATGTGCAACTGACAAATTATGCTAAAATTCAGTCCTGGGTTCTTAACTCTTTTAAAAACTGGTAAGAGAAGAGTGAGAATAAAACACACATATATAACACATGCACACACAAATATCTAAAAATACATCATGAATTAATCACAAAATTCCCTAAAGATATATCTAAGTCCTAACGTGATTATTATAAACATTTTCATTTAGTAATATCAGAGAATCCATAGAAACTTACATTAGGTACATCTCTGTTCACAACGGTCTTTAGAATTTCTATCCATTCTGTCAGGTTCTGTTGGTTTATCAGCTCCAGTGGTAATGTATACTAAGTTAAAATTGAGAAAAATACTTTAAAATTGCTTACCCAAATAAATGATCCACTTTTTTTTAACATTCACAGTATTTACAAAAAGGTATCCAAGTTACTTCATTCAGTCTACATTATCTGTTTGTAGGAGACAGGCGAATTTCTCTGCTGTGGGTCTTTTTTTCTCAATGCTGCACCAGTGGCAGCAGACCTAAGGCAGGGCTCTATCGTGCTTTGAGGAATGTGCTAGTCTCAAAGAGCAAATACATGACGAAAGATTAAGGATCCAATGGTGTGGTGTCAAAATACCCATGGCATTAGATGGTCAAAGCTCACATCAGAACGTTTCCAAAGATCTAGTATGTCATATGCAACCAACCAAGCTATTTTATAGTGGAAATGATGTCACAGAGATATTGTGACAAAAGGAAATCTGATAGAGTATCTGTGGTCTTAAAAGCTTATGAGCAGCCAAGTTAAAACTTTGGTCTTTTCTGGTGTGGAACAAGAGAATGCAAAAGAGAAAGGCTCAAAAAGAAACTAGTCCACATGAATCACAACTTTTAATGTGATACCAGAAAAGGTAGATGCTGCCCAGTTTTCATTATCAACCATCTATCTGCCTATGGGCTTAACAGAAAGTTCCAGTCAGACTTTACACAAGACTCCTTGTCAACAGACTGTTATCAAAAACAAACAAACAAACAAACACAAACCATAATGTATATAAAGATTAACACCAATTATAAGCTCATTAATTTTAAGTCCAAAGAATGCAAGGCAGTAGTAGAAATGGATACTAATACGAAGAGGCATGTGGTAAAGGTGTACTTTCTGCAAATCTAGACTACCCTTTAAAAAATATATGGCTTGAAACAGAAGTCCTAATAGATAAGCCCAACTCTTTTATGCCTTTATAGCTGAAAATTAACCGGACTGATTTCGGATAAAAAAACCCCAAAAACACACACACACACAGAGTTATTAAAAGGTCATTTTATTGGGTGTTTTTACAACTCTTTTAACAACCCATACATCAATTGTATTAAGTATATTTATACATATATTGCCAATTCTTTTCCAAACATTTACTTACTATTGAGCCCTTAGTATCAGCTCCTCTTCCCCACCCCTCGTGAGCCCTTGATAAATTATAAATTATTTTCATATTGTTTATGTACTGGGGGGGGGGAGGGGGGGGCGCGCGCGCACAGCGGACGCATCACTGCCTCTGGTGGTTGTGGGTGCTACCCAGTGCTGCTCCTGAGAGCAGCTGCTGGATTTAAACCACCAAGCCCATGGACTGCAGTCCCGCACTCAACCACTTATGCCACTGGAGCTCAGCCCTTTGCTTATGTATTTTTTTTTTTTTTTGCTTATGTATTTTTAAAGTTATGTTTGGCTGAGCCCCGATGGCGTAGTGGTTGTGCACGGGACTGTGGCCCACTGGGATAGAGGTTCAGTTCCAGCTCCACGGAGCAAATGCTGGGCCTCCTACTCCCACCACCAGAGGGCAGTGAAGCCCCTTGCTCCCCAAAAAGCTATGTTTAGCCTTTTATATTTTCCTAGAAAATTATCCACTTTTTTCTAGAGTTAGATGCTGAAAGTTTCTAACGTATTGAGAAAACATTGACATACATATATATATGTAAATAATTATAAAACCTACCTGAACAAGAGCATAGAAAATCTTGAATATTTGTTTCTGGATGAGAACAGACTGATCAGACTGATCGGGAAGAAGTTGAATAAAACGGTCCTTTAGAACTGGCAAGAAATGCTGCATTGCTGCTACCAATGGACTCCGTTCCTCTGGTTTCTTGTACCTTTGGGTAGAAATACAAACTAAATCTCTTAAGAATTTATGTCACAATTATATATGTATATATACATTTTAAACAACCGCTTTGTTCACATAATTATAAGTAAATATTTCGCAGCCAATTTTACGTTTCCAGGAAAGAAAAAGAAAAAACTTTCTATGGAAAAGCAACAAACTAAAGCAACTTGAGAAAGCAGTCACAACAGGATGTTACCTTACAATTACTGAGCATTTACTAATGAGCTCAACAGCCTCAAGAACACTATTACATCCTAAATTTCCTGAATGAGAACATGAGGCACAAAGAAATTCAGTTATCTTTCTAATATTACACATCTTGGTGTGAAATTAGTCTTCATGGTGAATATCAATAAAACCAATAAAATAATGATTTGGCTTTACAACAGTAGCAGTTAATGAACAAACTGGATGATACATTACCTTCATTAAATAATTCATATACACAGTAAAGTTAAAAGGTGTTGCAATAAAAATCATAGAAATCTTTTTGTTTTTGGAAGGGCATCACTGCCTTCTGCTGGGAGTAGGAGGCCCAGCCTTACTCCTGGAGAGCTGCTGCTGGATTTGAACTGCCAACCCAGTGGGCTGCAGTCCTACACACAACCACTGCGCTACCGTGGCTCAACCCAGAAATCTTTACATAAAATATCAAAAGGAAAAGCTGCTATGCTTCTTGACATATTCTTCACCTAAGTCCAATGAAGGTAGTGATTCTCTCACTTTAAGTCTTTCCCCCAAAGAATTCTGTCCTTTAAAATTTATACCATGGAAGATTCTGAATATTTTGTGTTGCTTTGAAATAGTTTGGGAACCAAAGCAATGAGCCAGATCAAAGCTGAAGGAGGTTTTATGGGTTAAGATTTCTCACTGAAATTTTATAAGCCAATTCTTGCTACCTTCAGAGAATTGTGATGAAACAAAAAATCTTTTTCTCATATATGTAGTTTTCCATTTTCTTAAAATTTCCTTCAATCATGAGATCATCCTGTGTCTATTGTGACAATCTACCATGACCACCCCTGCAGAATTCCAAAAAATAGTTCCACAACCATTTGAACTGACTAATCTCCCTTCTGTTTTGGTTGGACTTGTCTTTTTTTTCTTTGGGGGGGGGGGTGTGGGGTGGGGCATCACTGCTCTCCAGTGGTGGGAGTAGGAGGTCCAGCCCCACTGCTGGAATTGAACCTCCGTCCCAGTGGGCCGCAGTCCCACGCACAACCACTACGCCACCGGGGCTCAGCCCGGACTTGTCTTTTTAAATGCACTCAATGAAACCAAGTGCTTCAAAAAGTTCATGGAAAAGAAAACTTGTCTAAGACATTTGGTATAAACACATTTATGCATAAGCTGAAATCTTAGCAGCAATACTTTGATCTTACTCTCTCATACTAAACAAATTGTAAAAATGGTTTCTACAAAGCATAAAATATTATTTCTGAAAACACTCTACACCCAAACTTCTTCTGTAACTCCTGAGGTAAAAACAAACAAAAAAACCCTTTGAGGGCTGAGCCCCGGTGGCGTTAAGTGGTTGAGTGCGGAACTGCAGCCTGCAGGCGTGGCGGTTCAAATTCAGCAGTGGCTGGGTAGCGCCCACAACCACCAGAGGCAGTGATGCCCACACACACAAAATAAAACAACAAAAAAAACCACCTTTGACAGGGGGTGAGCCCCGGTGGCGTAGTGGTTGTGTGCGGGACTGCGGCCCACTGGGATGGAGGTTCAGTTCCAGCAGCGGCTCCACAGGAGCAAAGGCTGGGCCTCCTATTCCCACTATCAGAGGACAGTGATGTCCAAAACACAAAAACAAACAAAAAAACTCTTTGACTTCAGCAGATTATTTACAATCATTCTGTACTCAAATAGATCAGACACAATAATAATGCTTCTGCCCAGGGAAAACTCATGGACCATAAGGGACTCTTTGAGAACATGTAGGTAATTCTGAAAATGAAAATATAAACTATCACAGTTTAATTAAAGGATAGTATTCATATAATAGGGATTTTTTTGATAAATACACTTATGGCTCTTGAATTTCTGAATCACATTTTGCTGTTAAGTATCACGTATGATTAACTTCTGTTCATAGAATCCTTAGCACTTTAATTCACCAATAGTAATACTACTGAAAGATATGTTGATTTCTTTTAAAAAAACTCATCAAATTTAAAGGTCAGAGAGCTGGTCCTAATGCTATAAAAATGGAAATCAACCACAGCAAGCAGGAATAAGTAAAAATGAGATGAGTAACACAATAGGAATATAAACCAATGATATTGGTTTGAAATGACATATAAACCAATAGGAAACACAAACACAAGGATTAAAATTAAAATTCCTAAAATCTAACAAATATGAAAACACAAGTCCAATGCTTTAGAGGTCAATTTACTGCAATAAGCACACCAAAAAGGAGGTAAAAAGTGAAAATATTAAATCTGTAACTCAACCAACTGGAAAGAACAAAGGAAGCTCACAGTTACTCGAAGAAAACATGAAACACAGATCAGAAATAAAACAAAGGACTAAAATGGTGACCTATAATTTCAGCAAGACCAGGAGTTAAAAACCTCTATTCACTCTGAGGGAGAAAGATGAGGCTTTCCAATCCCAGAGTCCTGGAAACCTACAGGGGCAATTCTATCCTACCCTACGGAGTGGAGTTGGAATTGACTTAATGCAGTGAGTAAAGAAACAATAAAAAAAAATATCAGACCCTTGAAAAATTCCAATAACCATTCCTGAAAAACTCTGCAAAAAATGAATACAGGGGCTGAGACCCGGTGGCGTAGTGGTTGTGTGTGGGACTGCGGGGGTGGAGGTTCAATTCCAGCTCCATAGAGCAAAGGCTGGGCCTCCTACTCCCACCACCTGAGGGCAGTAATGCCCCCCCCTAAAAAAAATGAATAGAGAGGAAATTCAACTCAATAAATGCCATTTTATCAAAATCAACAGCCAAAATAACTCAAGGGCAAATCAAAGTACACATCCCCTTAGTAGGGACTAGACAAGGATGTCTATTTTTCTTACAACTCCTCAATATTGTACTGCAAATCCTAGCTAGAAAAGAAAAGGAAATAAAAGAGCATTTAAACTGGTTTAATAAGTAAGATTATCGCTTTGCGTAGAAACCCTCAAGAAAGCTGCCAGAACAAAAGGATAGCAGGTAAATGAACACACAAGCCACTGGATTCAATACCAAGAAAGAAAAATTCTGAAAGGAAATCATAAATGCCATTTATAATAGCCCAGCAAAAATTGTTAAGAAAAAAAATCTGAACAGATATTACTATATACTATGTTACTATATAAAAAAAGACTTACATAAAAGGAAAATAAACCATGCATATGGATAAGAAAGTACAATTTGTGAAAATTTATGTACTATCCAAACACATCTAACGATATAATGGAATCAGAAGTCATTCCCCAAAAGCATTTTTTCACCAGCTAAAACAACTAGCTACCAATTTTATACTGGAAGAAAAAAAAGCTTCAAATCAAGTAAAGCAATAAAACTGCAGAGCCCTGATAGTGAAAAATGGCTGGGTAGTGGTACAAAGAAGACTCAATAATGAGGAACTGAGCACACAAAACATGAATACATCTATCTATAAACAGGTAATCTTCAACAAAGGGCTAAAATCCATTAAATGGGGATTGCCACTACAGAGCTACAATTCTAATTACAATGACGTACCACCTCCTCCTGACAATGCAAAGAGCAATGATGAATCTATGAAACATGGAAAACACTGTGCTGATTGGATGAAGTCAATTACAAAAATACAAATATTGTATGAGATAAAATCTAGAAGAGTTTAGACACAGAAGGAAATGAGGGACAAGAGGGGCAAAGGGAGTGTAAGAACACCAATTAGATAGAATACACGGCCTCTGGGTCAATTCTGGTTCCAGCAACCATACAAAGGGTTTCTACAACATAAATCTTCACAGGGGAGTTCGTCTCATCTTTCTCCCACAGGGGCTGATGAATTTTAACCACAGACCTTGTGGTCAGCAGTCTCATGTCTACTGGTTAGAAAGCCAAAACCCAAGTTCACTGGAGTTGTAGCAACTGCCCTGTAGGTTTCCAAAGGTATAACTATTTACAGGATTAGAAAGCCCATTTCTCCCCCAAAGAGCGACTTGTAATTTCAAATTATTGTCCCATGTGGATCGCAGCTCAAGTAACCAGGACATCACCAGGGTTCCCTACTGGATAGTTGAAAGGAAAGACAATAATGCACAATATGGGAATAAATCAGAACACACATAACCAAGGGAAAATACAGGAATCCAAGAATAAAGTGCTACTTCTACTTGCATGAAAACTTAAGTATTGGGCTGAGTCCCGGTGGCATAAGTGGTTGAGTGCGGGACTGCCGCCCGAGGGCTTGGTGGTTCAAACCCAGCAGTGGCTCTCAGGAGCAGCACTGGGTAGTGCCCACAACCACCAGAGGCAGTGATGCCTCCCACCCCAGGCAAAAAAACAACAACACTTAAGTATTAAAAAAAAACTTGCAGAATTGAAATTTCAAGTCCTTTATCCGTTAAAATGGACACAATGGTAGTATGTGTTTTGTTTTGTTTTTTAAAGCTAATATTTAGAACATAAGACAGTCTGGCTATAATAATATTCACAAATAGTTTGCTAATGGATTACATTTTTTTGGATTACATGTTTTTCTTAAATACTATCAAGTCAATTACAACTCACAGCTACACTACATACAGGAGGGAAAAAAGTGCCTGGTTCTGTGCTGTTCTTAAAATCCTCTATGTCTGACCCAATTGTGGCAGTTACTGTGCCAATCCATCTTGTTAAGGGTCTACCTCTTTACTAAGCCCAAACAAAATACTTCTTTAAGGGGGAATATGTAGTTTTTTTTTTGGGGGGGGGGGGGAGGTAGCATCACTGCACTTTGGTGGGAGAGGGAGGCCCAGCTTTGCTCCTGGAGAGCTGCTGCTGGATTTGAACCGCCAAGCCAGTGCGCCCCAGTCCCACACTCAACCACTTACGCCACTGGGGCTCAGACAGAACATGTTGTTAATAATTGAGTATTTCGGGCTGAGCCCCGGTGACATAGTGGTTGTGCACGGGACTGCGGCCCACTGGGACGGAGGTTCAATTCCAGCAGTGGGGCTGGGCCTCCTCCTCCCACCACCGGAGAGCAGTGATGCCCTCCCCCCACAAAAAATATTGAGTATCTCAAATATTTTTTAAAAGATAAAGGTACCATTTTCTAAAAATCTGCATTTTACCCTACTAGTTAAATGATAGTCAAAGTGATATGTCAAAATAAAAAGTCATAAAAACAACAATCTATGAGTAGATACATATGCTCATAAACAGGAAGGGGATCATATAGGTAACGGAACTATATCCATCTGTGCACGTGTGTGTGCAATGTCTGCAAGGAGTATTTATATATACTGAAAATATATCCATGTATAGTGTTTTATGCAGGTGACAAAGTTATAAAAGTTACTTAGCAATTACTTAAAACCTTCAGGGAGTACATCATTGGGTCTGGAGGCTCAGCTATAATCTTGGACTTAAAAAAGTCAACTGACACATATATATATTTTTTTGGGGGGGTGGGGGCGCGCGCATCACTGCTCTCTGGCGGTGGGAGTAGGAGGCCCAGCCCCACTGCTGGAATTGAACATCCGTCCCAGTGGGCCGCAGTCCCACGCACTACCACTACGCCACTGGGGCTCAGCCCATGACATATATTCTATAGCCTGACTTAGTACCTACTAGTCTTAAAAGCTTGTGAGTGGCCAAGTAAAGTATAACTATTGGTCTCTCCCTCTCTGCAGGAAATAAAAGTGAAGAAAATCAGAGATGCACAGAAATAATTAGTACAAAGAACTAACGGACTATGTGAAACTTAGTTTTTATCACCCTGAGACCAGAATGAGATGGTGCTCAGGCAGTCCCACTTAACCGGTACTCCAAAAGGGATCTCATTAGAAGTCCCAAAAATGGGAGATTGCAACTGTGGAATAAAATTCATAAACATTAAAGACCATGTTTATTTGTCTGATCTTAATCACCCTTCCAACCAGGAGCTGAATTATTCTTTTTGTTTGTTTGTTTTTGGGGGGGGCATCACTGCTCTCTGGTGGTGGGAGTAGGAGGCCCAGCCCCACTGCTATAATTGAACCTCCTTCCCAGTGGGCCGCAGACCCGCACACAATCACTACGCCACCGGGCTCAGCCCTGAATTATTCTTGTAGCTCAAATTTTACCCAACTGATTTATAAGGTGAACAGTAACAAATGCTTCAAGTTCAGAAAGCAGAATGGTTATAAATGAAAAGAATGAAAACATGAAACATAAAGGAAGTCAGGTAAGTGGTGTTACACTGTAGGGATCGCAATCTTGGACAAACATGTGTATGAATTACTGAAATCCAAATTAATTTGCTCTGTAAACCTTTACCTATCATATATACTCGTGTATAACCTGAGTTTTTCAGCACATTTTAAATGCAGTTTTTGTGGTAAAACTGGGTGTCTCAGCTAATAATCGGTTGCTTTATATTTGAGTACTAGCTAATTCACAATAAAGCCTTAAAAGAGAGAGACCAAGAGAAATGTTCATACAAACAATAAGGTTAGTAATTACTCACATAATTAACCACTAGATTATTTTAGTATGCTCAGAAATGTTATTTTACAAATCTCTTACAAGGTTATCTGCTATGTATTTTTGAGGAAAGGGAAGTGGGAAGGGAGGGGGAAATATGGGGAGTTGATACCAAGGGCCTAAGTAGAAGGAGGATGTTTCGAGAATAATGGCAACAAATGTACAGATGTGGTCTCCATACAATGGCTGTATGTATAGATCCTGGTGGGAGTTGTATGAACCCCCCAATAAAATTATTTTTAAAAGTTATCTGTACTTTTGAGCTTAGAAGGAACCATTTGGCATGTTAAATCAGATTGAATAATATAATTATTGGGCCAATAAGATAGTGGGAATTATAGATAAATTTCTCTTTTAACATAAATGTGAGAACTATATTATGCACCCCTACCATTTACCTAATCCAGTTGACCACCCACATTAGGTAAGTCTGAACCCATTATTAGATGTTTGTTTCTCCTACTTCCCATACTATACTGAATCACAGAGTGGACTAAAAGTTGGATATATTGTTATAGAACTGCCGTAAATAATGATATAAATTATCAAGACTTTAACTGACAGGCTATAAACAAATCCTATCAATTTTAAATCTAAGCAAATGGTATTAGTTTTTGGTACCAAATTACTAACTTGCAAGACTTTTGGAAGTTCCTTCAAGCACAAAATATTAATAAATATCTACCTATACAAGTCAAGTCTATGATGTGCCAAACTGGTGACAATTTTAAAGGAAATGCTGAAATACTAACTAGTTCATCATCAGTTTCCTGTGTTTCTTTTTAATTTAAAAGATCATAACCCAGGGCAGTTAATGCCACAAAAAACAAAATTAAAAAAAAAAAACCATAATAAAAGATCATAACCAAATTCCCCATCATGCTGTTCCAAATCTTCTGTAAAATGGTCCCAATTTACCAGTCCAAAACCACCCCCAACTTCTCAACATAAATTATCGATACCATTTAATGGTCTCCTTACTATCAACTAAAAAACCTATCTCATTTCTACTTCTGTATCTTTCTTTGTCCTCTCCAAATTTCCTTTAACTGACAACCTGACAATCTATAAAGGCAAACCCCACTTCCAATTTCTCCACGATTTTCAGTCCACACAGATCCCTTGTGAACACCTTGTGTTTTACAACTGAACACTCATGAAAATGAACTGGTATTTCAATACTAGAGCAGTCTCCTGTACCTCCCATTATAAAATCCTATCACACTCTCCTGATAAGATTATAGGTCAGGAGAGACTAAAACTTCCTCAATGGCAATGGCGGCTTATTGTTATCCTCTCTAATTTTAGTCACTCACTTACCAGAACTATTAACAACTGGCATTCTGACAGGGGTTGAAGCAACAGCTGGAACATTCCTTAGCAGGAAGATGGGTAGCTGGTGGGAACACAAGAAAACACCAGTACCAATGCTGTAAATAGTATAGTTCTCCCCTGCTTATAACAACAGCAGCAGTTCATCAGCTACTCAGGATGGGTCTCCAAAAGGGTACTGGAGGCAAATACTAGCCCCAGAATAAGAACGTTCACAATGGCATCTGTGTAGCTGCTAGGACTGTAAATAAAGTCACCATCTTGGTATAAAATGTTTCCCTATGCCTTTCATAATTTCCCCAACTCTAAAGTGCCTGATTTCATTATTTTCACCACACTTAGAAAAAAATCTCTTCAACATGTGGCTTACCATTCTTAGTGTTACATCTTAATTTCCATTCCAAGATTAAAACTTTATTCCTGAGATCTAAAAGCAATCCCTTGACTTAAAATCTTTCTTATTGATGCTATTTATATACTTTAATTTGCTCAAAACTGAACAGGTTAAGTGTGAATCCCTCAAAACACAGACTTTAAACTCTTACAGAATTAGAACAGCACAAATGAAAATAAAGTCACAGAAAGACAGAATAAAAAGCACTAATGCTCAATGTCCTTTGATTGCTTTCACATTTTATGAAAGCTTATCTGAAAGCCTTAGAGAACATATAGAGCCCGATTTCCTATTTAACTTTGTTTTAAGATAAAGGATGAAAAAAAAAGGAGTAAGAGGTGTGTGTTTCTTAGTCAATCAACAGAAGAGGAAATTGTATACTTAGATTAAGAATGTGGTTTCAAAAAGAAAATGCTAAATTTTAGATGTTAAAACAAATCTTCCTACTTCTCAAAATATTCTGAAAAGTGAAGAGAGACACTTACTCATAATTTTTCACAAGCTGATAAAGGCAAAGAAGAATTCCTAGCCAACAAGCACTGTTATCAGATTGAAGATAAAAGCCAATCTTGTCCACAATGGCAGTCCAGCGGTTTGGATAATCATGCTTAATGATGTGATGTATACATGTCGTAAGTTGTACCCTGAAAGTTTAAAAACAAGACACACAGAATAAGGACTGATACCCAGGTAAGACTTTGTTAACTCGGGGCTGAGCCCTGGTGGTATAGTGGTTGTGCGCGGGACTGCGGCCCACTGAGATGGAGGTTCAATTCCAGCAGCCGCTCCACAGGAGTAAAGGCTGGGCCTCCTTCTCCCACCACCAGAGGGCAGTGATGCCCCCCCCAAAAAAACAACAACAAAAAAGATTTTGCTAGCTCAAAATATTTTACACAGTCAAACTTAGTTTAAAATAACCATGTTGATACCAAGGGCTCAAGTAATTAAGAAAATGTTTTGAAAATTATGACAGCAACATATGTGCTTAATACAATTAATGTATGAATTGTAATAAGAGCTGTAATAAAATGATTTGTAAAAAAGAGATAACTAAAAAAAGATAACTGTCTAGTGTTGAGACTACAGATGACAAAAGACTGAAAAAAACTTTAAAAAATAACAAGCAATTGTACAAATATAAATATTCCAATTTTTTATCCATTTCATCAATCAACAAGTCTCATTTAAGGGTATTAATGTAACAATTATTTAAAATTCTGCGAGATCATATAAAAATAGAACCTTAACCATGAACATGCTATAGTACATTAAAAATAATACATACCTTATGAGCTCAGGAGAGTGGATAATGGCTTCCACAATATTTTCTCGAATACAATGTCGATCTTCTTCTGGAATAGTGTAAGGGGAAATATCCCCTGGTGCTGTTTCCCGATCAGGCCAATACTGTGTTATCATATTTTTTAAATATATAACACCTGAAACATAGATATTTGGGAGAAAAAGTTTACTTTGATGTTTTGTGATGTGAACAGTCCTTATACAAGTCCACATCTCAATTATTCCTTTCAGACCAACCACTTTCTACTATTTTAAAAGTTGATCACCAATACCAGCTGAATATTCAAATACAGGAATCAACCCAAAGTTATTATTAATCATACATCCTAAAAATACAAGAAAAAACTATTCAATTGCTTTTTACATCGTATTTTAAAGTGTTTATTCGCTTTCTACAGGAAAGCTATCTAAGTTTATAAAATTGTTTTCTTTCTTTCTTTCTTTTTTTTTTGGGCATCACTGCTCTCAGGTGGTGGGAGTAGGAGGCCCAGCCCCACTGCTGGAATTGAACCTCCGTTCCAGTGGGCCGCAGTCCCGCGGCACAACCACCACGCCACCGGGGCTCAGCCCAAAATTGTTTTCTACATGAAGCCTGAGAGACAATTCTCACATGCTGTTCCAATAGTTTACAAAATTAATAATGAAAAGGCTGTTATTTTTCTTTTAAATGGTGGGAACAGGAATCCAGTATAATAAAGGTTTAGTCTATAATCTATGTCAACCATAAACTTCAAATTCATGTTATTTTATGGGAGAACTTTTTCTTTTAATAAATACTTAAAAGATTACTCTTTACATCAACAATTAAATAGCAACAATAATGAAGTAGGAATCCTGGGTAGTATAGACCCTGGCAACTCTAACACAATGCATACTATAAACCAAGCCTGGCAATGTATTTCTAAAAGTTCAAAACCTTGAAAACCCTAAGGAGTGCAGGTCTACTCTGCATACGAGGTTATCAAAAGTCAGATTTATGCTAATGGCATAACAACTTTTAACAGTTAACTCAAATCCTGAAAACACTGGCTCTTCTCTATTATTAAATAACTCTAACTGTAATTCTACTCTTTTAAAATAAGGGTCACAGGTTAAATTAGGATTTATGTATTTTGCTTACTCTGGAAATTAAGACAACTTTACTCACGCTTTCAAAATTGTGAAATAAGTTATATATACCGTAAGACAGCAGCGATTCTGTATGTGAGGCTGATATGTATGGGTGCTACAAAAAGTTGGTGGGATAATGGAATTAAGATAGTAAAATTTGGGGCTGAGCCCCAGTGGCAATAGTGGCTGTGCACGGGACTACGGCCCACTGGGATGGAGGTTCGATTCCAGCTCCACAAGAGCAAAGGCTGGGCCTCCTACTCCTACCACCAGAGGGCGGTGATGCCCCCCTCCCCAAAAAAGATAGTAAAATTTGGGCTGAGCGCAGGAGGTGTAGTGATTGTGCGCGCAACTGTGGCCCACAGGGTTGGAGGTTCAAATCCAGCAGCAAGGCTGGATCTCCTACTCCCACCACCAGATGGCAGTGATGGCCCCCCCCCAAAAAAAGATAGTAAAATTTTTCTACAAAATTTTAAAGCCCTCTCATATTCCAAATTAGCACTAGTTTCAGAATACTGATCCGTCAGATCTAAAATGGAACAAAGAAATACACATTTCCTTTGTCAGAGATGCAGAGTTATTTCTTTGTCATAATGGATATAAAAATAACACCTGTTTATACAATTCTGAGTTGGTGGGGTTTTTTTGTTGTTTTGTTTTGAGTTGGTGTTTTTAAAGTTTCCTTCTTTCTGGTCAAACAAAACAAAAACTAGTGATTGTATTGCAAAGATTTCATGATTCATAGTTTAATGCATCTAGATGTTTCACCCTCTGTATTTTAAGTGTTTTCCAATCTTGGGATCATACCTCAAAATAAACAAAAACCCCTCACAACTAGACCAATAAGCAACATAGCAGTAACAGAAAAGTTGTTGGACATTTCATTTTCTTGGTCCACAACCAATGCCCATGAAAACAGAAGTAAGTCAAGTAAAGGTGACAGTATTTCTCCAATAGCTGTGGTAGAACAGTGAATTACACACTGGGCTGCTAGCTACAAGGTCTAAACCTTTCAACTGCTCCATGAGAAAGAGGAGGAGGCTGTCTTCACCCATAAAAGATTTACATTATTAAAACAAAAACAAAACACCATCAATTCTACTTTGTCCTAAAGGTAAAGTGACCAGATTTTAATATTGGTAAAGCAGGACACCATTGACTGGGGGTAGATGGGGGTTCTCCCGCCATTCCCTAGCTTGTCATGCACTTTCCAAAAATCAGGCCTTTTTTTTTTTTTTTTAAAAAGCGGGGACGTCTGGTGACTTTACCTAAAGGTTCACTGTGAGTTGGAGTCAAAACATGGCATGGAATCCATGGCAGTAAGTAGGGTTCTTTAAATTCTGTTACTAAATATTAAAAATGTACATCAATGTAGGTTCAACTTGATACTTGTTTGTTCACTATGAAACTTTCAAACAATATATTTACAAATGCAGAAAAATTCCAGAAACTTGCCTGCCTGTCTCACAGGTAATTCCAGTTGTTCCGACATAGTAATCTGAAGCAGTGTGGACACAAAATTCAGAGACTTGTGTGCCTAGAATCAAAGAAATACCTTTTAAAGTTTCTGCAAATAAATATACTTCAAAATCATATTCAAGAAACTTCAATATTCTCATTGGTTGGCTGGTACAAATGACACTTCAGAAATTGTTCGTGACTTATTTTCCATCACTTCCATAAACAGAACTCAAATAATCAAACTCCTGAAACATTTTGCAATTGTCTGTATACTTCTATTACTTGCATTTATACCAGGTATTAGTCGGAACCAAATGTTTGTGGCTATTTCACCAATTCAGAAATAACAAATTCTCCATAATAATCTATTAAATGGTAAGACATTAATGAAAGCACACAAATAGTGATCATACCCTTAATGAAAAAGCTCTGGTGTTGTAGTGGTTAAGTGTTCTGCTATTATCCCAAACACTGGCAGTTTGAAACCCCGGGGCCTCTACAAGAAAAAGATGTGGCATTCTGCTTCTGTAAAGACTAGTCAAGGGGGCTGAGCCCCGGTGGCGTAGTGGTTGTGCACGGTCCTGCAGCCCACTAGGACGGAGGTTCAATTCCAGCAGTGGGGCTGGGCCTCCTACTCCCACCACCAGGGCAGTAATGCCCCCCCCCAAAAAAAAGACTAGTCAAGGAAAACCTACTCTGTTCTACTGTCCAACAGGATCACTATGAATCAGAATTCACAGGAAGACAATGAGCTCTACCTGTATGATCACTTTTCTACGTGTACTGTATTTCAATAGAAACTTCTAAATTAATAGCTTAGAATATAATAAAAGTGGGATGTAAATTATATGATCACATCTAACATATTTCTATGAACATGCAATGCAGTGTATAAGAATGAAATATATTAAAAATGATTATCTTATACAAACCTACATCAGTTTCAGTATTAATACAAAATAACTAACATCTCTTTAATTGGTCACATTTGCTTTTAATTTTTCTAAAGAACTAAAATGGCCACTTAAGGTCTTGTATGGCCTCCCATACAAGATATAACCTTGTTATATCCAGATATAACCTTGTTACAGCAGTCTCTTTGCAGCCTCAAGTTTTAATATCTTTCTGCACACAAATAATATTGATTTCCCCTGACCCTTTAATAGATATTTGTCCAAACACTCAAAAACATCTCATATTGTTTTTTGTTTTTTTGGGCATCACTGCCCACTGGTGGGAGTAAGAGGCCCAGCCTTGCTGCTGGAGAGCCGCAGCATATCTAGACAGTAAGTCTAGATATGAACCACCAACCCAGGGGGCCGCAGTCTAGCACACAACTACTACGCCACCAGGGCTCAGCCCAACATCCCATATTCTTCAATACTTTTTTTTTTTGGGGTGGGGGAGAGCATCACTGCTCTCCGGTGGCGAGAGTAGGAGGCCCAGCCCCACTGCTGGAAATGAACCTCCGTCCCAGTGGGCTGCAGTCCTGTGCACAACCACTACGCCACCGGGGCTCAGCCCAACATCCCATATTCTTACAAGCACATTTCCCCCCTTGAATATACAAATCTTCTACATAAGAGCCTAGAGCAATACTTTACTCTCTTCAAAATAATTACTTAGGAATTCCTTGTACAAGACACACGAAAAACTGAGAATAGTTGAACAAGACAACTGGACCAATGATTTCAAGGAATTTAAGATTAATGAAGTTAACTGCAATCAAGTATAAAGGCAGTCAGAGCTCTGGAGATGCTTCCACACCACCAGATCCACAAGACTTTCTACTCAGTCCAGTGATCTTCCTGCATTCAGCATTATTGCATGTACTGTGTTGAGTCTAAAGAGGAATTTATGGATTAGTAGTATCAGACACATGGGCTAATATTGGACTTATGAACTTATGAACTTGATCTGGACTGGGATGTTTTTTCAATATACAATTGCTCTTTGATATAAAGCTGTCTTAGGCTGAGCCCTGGTGGCATAGTGGGTGAGTGAGGAACTTCAGCCGACTGGCTTGGCAGTTCAAATCGAGCAGCAGTTCTTCAAGAGCAAGGCTAGGCCCCCCACTCCCATCAGAGGGCAGTGATGCTCTTCCCCACCCCCCCAAAAAAAAGAAGGAAAAAGATACAAAGCTGTCTCTTAGACAGTAAGTGTCTATGGATGTTTTCTCTAGTCAACTGGGACAAACACAATGCCTAAATTTGAGCTTTCCAGTACTCAAATTAGATCATCTCACTAGTACTGAATAGTTGACTATTTTTTGAATTGTGGTGCTGACAAAGAATACTGAAAATAAGAACTGTCAAAAAAAAAAAAAAAAAAGGGGGGGGTGGTGGTGGCTGAACCCCGGTGGCATAAGTGGTTGAGCGCCGGACTGCAGCCCGGGGGCTTGGTGGTTCAAATCCAGCCCAGCTCTCAGGAGCAGCGCTGGGTAGCTCCCACGGCCACCAGAGGGCAGTGATGGAAGAGGCAAAAAAAAAAGTTAACATCTTCGACAATATAAACACAACAGCTTCAACAATGGGCTTGTGTTAGGCCAAGGTGACGATAGAGAAATAAATTATTTATGTGTAACAGACACACACTTATTTATGTGTAACAGAAGTTTATATCAATAGACTATCCCAACCCAGTCCAATTAAGTCCTTAAGTCCAATACTAGTCCATAAATCACTCTTCAGACTCATGTAACCAGAAGCAATGATGTAAAACACAGGAAGATCGAGCCCCGGTGGCGTAGTGGTTGTTCGCAGGACTGCGGCCCACTGGGACAGAGGTTCAATCCCAGCAGTGGGGCTGGGCCTCCTACTCCCACCACCGAGAGCAGTGATGCCTTAAAAAAAAAAAAAAAGAAAGAAAGAAAAGAAAAGAAACCAAAAAGGCTCAAAGGAAAAAAAAAAAAACAAACACAGGAAGATCACTGGCTGGTGGGTGAAATGTTTTGTGGACATTTCCTTACAGGGGCATAATCAGGCTGTGACCTGATTGGCAGGCCAGACCCCTACACCTCAAGTGGACAAGAAATTATCTAACCACCACAGGGTTTGAACATAAAAACAATGGAGTAGACAGAGCAGGACCAGGAAGTGTTTCCTTTTGCTGCACACAGGGTTGCCAGGAGTTGGAACAGCCTCCACAGATCACTTTTGAAACACCTTTCTACCCACAACACACATTATTACCACTTTCCTGATTACTCCTTCTGAAAACAGGCCTGGTTCCACAGTTAAGGAATATGCCAACCTCATCCCCAATTCATGATATCAAACCCTGTCAATTATATATCCCAAATCATGTTTAATACATGCGTTTTCTGTATTCCTATCAACAGTAAACTAACTCCAGGTGATAGCTATCCTTAATTAAACTATTTGTACCTTAATTATTCTCCATAGTCAATGATCTTTTAAAATTACAATTTGATCCTCTAGAAACACACTTTTTGACAACTTTCTGCTGTACTTACCAATAAATTTCAGCTCCTTCTTAATATCTCAATGTGTGTGAGTGTCTAGCTATTTCTTTAGCATCAATGACACTTTTCTCACCTCCTGTAACTTATCAACTTTATTTAGGTTCTTCAAACAAAAAACATTAACCTATCCAATGTCTTTGCACATACTTTACCATTTTGGGTTTAGCACTTATCTTTCACCATTGTACTTAACTGCCTTTTTTAGGTTTCAACTTAAACTTTATTTCATTAGAGAAATCTGCCTGACCACTCAGATAGAGCTTCCTGTTGCTTGGTATTTAGGATATTCAACCAATGTTTTTTTTTTTTGTTTTAGTTTTTTGGGCATCACTGCCCTCTGGTGGTGGGAGTAGGAGGCTCAGCCTTTGCTCCTGTGAGCTGGAATTGAACCTCCATCCCAGTGGGCTGCAGTCCCGTGCACAACCAGTACGCCACTGGGGCTTAGCCCCTAATGTATTGTATCACATAAATAAAAAACAACAAATGAACCATGGAAACAGGTATGATCATCACATAAAGGAAGGTAGAAAAGGGTACTTATTCTTAAGAAATAGCTGAGCCTCGGTGGCGTAGTGGTTGTGCGCAGGACTGTGGCCCACTGGGTTGGAGGTTCAAATCCAGCAGTAACTCCCCAGGAGCAAGGCTGGACCTCCTACTCCCACCACCAGGCCAGTGATGCCAAAAAAAAAAAAGACAGGAAAGAAATAGACAGATGAGGGCTGACCCCAGTGGCGTAGTGGTTGTGCGCGGGACTGCGGCCCACTGGGACGGAGGTTCAATTCCAGCAGTGGGGCTGGGCCTCCTACTCCCACCACCGGAGAGCAGTGATGCCCCCAAAAAACCAAAACAAAACAAAACAAAGAAATAGACAGATGAGCCCCAAAAGGATATATTAGCCATATTATAATCCCACTTTTCAAGTCATTTATATCACAGTATATTTATTTACCTTACCTCCTGGATAAAAGATTTATTACATTGTGAGCTCCTGGAATGGACTGTTGGTATTAAATAGCCCTTGTCTTTTAAACCTAAGCTATGCCACTTCCTAGTTTGTTAAACCTCGTACAATTTGATTTAGCAAATATTAGCTTCAATTACAAAATGAGTATGATAAAATTTGCATTACATGGTTGCAAGAAATAAATGCCCTAACACGGAAAACATAAGAACAAATATCAAGAACCGGATAAATGCCATGTTCTTTATGTATACATACGCAGAACCTCCTTATTCTCAGGGGGCATGGAACTATGGCAAGTCACTTTGGCACAGTTTAGAGCTTTTTTTTTTTTTGGCATCACTGCCCTCAGGTGGTGGAGTAGGAGGCCCAGCCTTTGCTCCGTGGAGCTGGAATCGAACCTCCATCCCAGTGGGCCGCAGTCCCGCACACAACCACTATGCCACCGGGGCTCAGTCCAGTTTAGAGCTTTAAAATCACACATAAGTACAACATATGCAATTTTGCATACACAACATTCTCCTGAAGTTTTTCTTTCTATGTTAGAACATTACTTTCAATGTCTGGGACCTCGGGCTGAGCCCTGGTGGCGTAAGTGGTTGAGTGCGGGACTGCGGCCCTCAGGCTTGGCGGTTCAAATCCAGCGGCGGCTCTCAGGAGCGGCACTGGGTGGCTCCCACAACCACCAGAGGGCAGTGAGGCCCACAAAAACAAACAAAAACAAGAAAAAAGATGCCCTCAGTGTCTGGGACCTCATATGAAACTGTTGGCTGGGTAGCACCCACGACCAGAGGCAGTGATGCCCACCAAAAAAAAAAAAATTAACTGTTGGGCTGAGCCCCGGTGGCGTAGTGGTTGTGCGTTGGACTGCGGCCCACTGGGACGGAGGTTCAATTCCAGCAGTGGGGCTGGGCCTCCTACTCCCAGCACCGGAGAGCAGTGATGCCCCCCCCCCCAAAAAATAAAATAAAATATGCTGAAACAAAACTCATACCCTTTGTGTTTGCTGGCTACACATGCGTAACTATAGTTACCTCTATGTATTGAAAGTGACTATATGACTCTTACTGTGAAAAATAACATCTTCGACAATATAAACAACAGGTACTCCCACAAATGTTACATGAATCAAGGATCTAGAATTTATTAACTTCTAACTTAAAATTAAAAAAATTAGTATTTGAAGAAAAAAGTAAGTACTTTTTTTTTTTTTTTAGGCATCACTGCCCTGGTGGTGGGAGTAGGAGGCCCAGCCTTTGCTCCTGGGAGCCGGAATCGAACCTCCATCCCAGTGGGCCGCAGTCCCGCGCACAACCACTACGCCACCGGGGCTCAGCCCAAAAGTAAGTACTTTTATCACCTTGATGGAAATAGCCTGTACATAAACTAAGGACTGAAAACCATAAAATTGTTATAGAATTAGTAAGTTTTAGTAAGTTAGAAAATTAAAATTTGAGCTGAGCAGTGGTTGTGTGCAGGACTGCAGTCCACAGGGTTGATGGTTTAAATCCAGCAGCAACTCTCCAGCAGCAAGGCTGGGCTTCCTACTCCCACCAGGGCAGTGATGTGGGGTGTGGGGGTGGGGGCGGGATTCAAACTTGTATTATGGGGCTGAGCCCCGGTGGCGTAGTGGTTGTGCACGGTACTGCAACCCACTGGGATGGAGGGTCGATTCCAGCTCCATGGAGCAAAGGCTGGGCCTCCTACTCCCACCACCTGAGGGCAGTGATGCCCTCTCCCAAACAAACAAACAAACTTGTATTATGATTCTTTTGGCTATAGTTCAAGAATCTTCAAATAGAAAAAAATGTATCTGTAACAAATCAGAGAGTAATCATGCCAAAAGAAAAATTGGAAAGAATATTTATAAGCAAATTATAATACGATTATATTATATATTCGGACAAAAGAAATTCTTACTCCAAAATACACTCAATCTCCAAAGTGCTGGTGAGGGTGTGAAGCAAATGTTAAGGGTATACGATGGTGAAATTAGTTATAAATATTGCTAGCTTCTAACATTCAATTTGCCTTACGGAACAAAAAGGAGCCCTGGTAAAACCAAACCTATGGTTAATTAATTCGGATTCATAGCAACACATGTGACAGAGTAGAACTGTGCCATAAGGCAGCAATCTTTCTAGAAGCAGAATGCTAATAAGTCTTTCTTCCATGGAAATTTCACTCTTGTCTATATATTCAAGAGAAACAAGTACTACATTCACAATAATACATGTTCACTGACAAGTGAATGGAGAAACTGGTACAAGTACTTCACGGCACTTTAAAAAATTAAAAATAAAAGTCGCATTCCAGATCTCACACCATGAGAAAATGCCCCCAAGCCCCCCAGGGTGGCTTTGTTAGTGGTGGCTGACTCCCAGTCCACAGGCAGAGGACCCTGAATACTGCAGGATGTATATATGGAGTCCACTAGCGTCCCCTGGCTTCATAGGCCATTTCCCATGAGTTGTGAAGACTGGGTCAGGACCAGCCTCTGTCCCAGACAAACTAGAATTGCTGCAGGCCACTTACTCACCAACCTCACCCTGACCCAGAGACAGCCTTCCCTCATCACCTGTACCAGGCCAGCAGTGAGCTAAGCGGCTACATATGGGGGCTACACGCACCCCGTCTTATGGCTCTTTCTGACCTCATATCAGCTACAACACTACTCCCACCCCCTGCCCCAGTCCATGGCTCTTTGTAGGCACCCAAGATGCAATAAACAGAATTCCATCTCTGACTCTGCTCCACTAGGCAACTCCTCTCTGTTCCCCTAAGTGACACAGTAAAATAAAGCTTCCTTTCTAGATACCCATGGAGTGGCCAAATCAGGAAACTCTTACTCAAGTCAGGGACCTTAATGTTCATTACTGGCAAACATGCATCATTGATGAACACAAATAGTTGGGATTTTTTTTACTACTGTTGTAAATGTGAAATGTCAAATAATGAGAACTAGTAAGTAAGGAATGCGAGTATGACAAGTAGCAATATAAGTCCGAAAAACCCTGCTCCACAGACTTCTTCCCATCTGCCCCAAAGTCTATAAGAAAAAACCCACATAAACAAATTTCCCATGACTGTTACCATTTTAATCTATCAACTACTCCCCAGGCCGTTAGCATTGCACTCATTAATTCCATAACCAGAAATTGCTTTCCCAAATTTACCAATAATTGAAATGCTTTTTAATGGAGCTCAAAACGCATGCTCCTAAAAAAAAAAAAAAATCAAAAAAAAAAAACAAAACGCATGCTCCTAACAATCAATCTCCCATTGAGAAGTGTCCACGCTGGTCCTTTTCCCAAGAATGCTTTACTTATTGAGAACGTAATTGAAGCTCCCTGGTAGAATATTTGTAAAATTCAGTTAAGAAAACTATATTACCTCCCACCAAGGCAGTGATGCCACAAAAAAAAAAAAAAAGAAAAAAGAAAGTATGAAAACTCTATTACACACAATCAAACTTAAATGAACTCCTCTTTTAAGATTTTCTCCTACTTTTTAAGCACAATTCTCCACTCACCTTTTCCCTAGGTTTCTCAAATCCTAATGAGTATGCCTGTTCACTTCACACCTCTGGGTCACACTCCCATTCTCCACAATCAAGTGATCATCTTCTTCCTATTGCTATTTCTCTATCATTAAGCTGCACATCTCCAACCACCTACTGGACATTTTCTCTTTGATGTTTACCAGTTCTTCAAGAAAGGCTCAATTGGGCTGAGCCCCGGAGGCATAAGTGGTTGAGTGTGGGACTGCAGCACGTGGGCTTGGCGGTTCAAATCCAGCGGCGGCTCTCAGGAGCAGCGCTGGGTAGCTCCCGCACCACCAGAGGGCAGTGATGTCCCCCCCTCCCAAAAAAGAAAGGCCCAATTAAACCTTAACTGTGTGTCTTCTCCAAAATCAGTTTTCCTTCTGGATCAACATTTTCCTATGTAATCACCTAAAGTCAGTATCTATTAAAATTTACTCTTTATAACTAACTATTCTATTATTCCCCTTCACTGAAATGCAAACCAAGTCAATATACTAATGCACTTTATATTTCTGAGGGCCCTGTAACAGTCAGATTTCATTTAACTATAACCAGTAATTCAAGAACCCAGGGAAGTCTAACTTCCCTTTAGTACAGAATTTGTCAAAGGTCAATCATCTATTTTACCTATATGAAACATGAGTTATAGTGAGGTTGTAGCCTACCTTTTATTAATGATTTTACTTAAATGCTTTGTAACTATGGAGTTAGTTGACAGAACCTCTTAATCATTAATTAAGGGGGACAGGTTTACTTAAAACTAACTATAAATATGCCTCTTAAGAAATTAAAAAGTGTCTAAAATTAAAAAAAAAAAGAAAAGAAAAGAAAGAAATCAAAAAGATATATCCATCTACTATATCCGGGGGGCAAGGGGGAATCACTTTCTTACAAGTAATAGGGTATTATCTTTCAGATCTTAACATGAATAACTTCCTGTTTTACAGCTCAAGTATCCCGGGACTTTCCCAAACTCAGAAGAACATTAGGTATTTTGCACATTCCTAGTTTAGGAATGTTATCTACTCAAATTACAAACTACTTACTGTCTAAAACGCTCTTTTTATTCTTATTTTGTAGAATTTCTAGGTATGTCAAATTGTTCTACAAATATGCCACCATTTTGTACTTTTCCTAACCAATGATTTTTCATTAAACATTTTATAAACTCTTTCATCAAACAAAGTCACTTATAAATCACTTGCAGCAGTAATAGTAACTACTTGTAAATAACCTGGAAATGACTTAGTAGTAGTTTGTGAGTTGTGGGTTTGTTTTTTTTTTTTTTTTTTGGGGGGGGGGGGGGAGATCACTGCCCTCTGGTGGTCGTGGGAGTTACCCAGCCGTTTGTGAGTTTTAAAGTTCAACACAGAAGATCAAGAAACTTATCAAACTAAGTCTAAGTTCAAAACCACCTGCTGTTCTACCAAACACGGAAACCCACTGAAACAGTTCTATACTGTCCTATAAGGTCATTGAGTCAGAAATCATGTGAATGACAGTGAGATGTGTGAAGGTGGTGGCATAAGCTGCTTTTCTTTGGTGAGGCATGTGGTGCTAACTAGCATTGATGACTTTGGGGCTTACAGGGCCCTGGGCAGACATTCCCCACCTACCCTTGCTATAGGACCACTTGATAGGATATTAAGTTTAGGAATTGAAAGTTTAAATGGCTTTTAGATAATTCCCTAATCCCACTTTGATCATTTTCTTGGCTGCTAGCCTACCAGTTGTGTGCTAGGTGAGGCAGTGACTTCAGCTCATGTCACCCTATATCTGCCTGAGTACAACTAGGCGCTTCACTGGGGGGTTAAAGACTTATTTTCAGTAGATTGACAGCAACATTTCAATTTATTGATCAGCAGGCAAGCACTAACAGACAAAGAGGAGATAGAGATGGTGAGATTGTATCTGGTTTAACTCAAACCAGACAAGTCAGGTAAAAATTAGTCTGCTAACCACAAGACCAGAGGTTCAACTCCACCAGTTGCTCCATGGGAGAGAGAGAAGTACCTACTCCTATAAAGACTGATGGCTTGGAGAACATTACAAATCTATAGAGCCAGAACTGACCCAATCACAGTAACTCCTGGGACCAAATGAAGCTTAAAGAGTTTTTTTTAGGGCTGAGCCCTAGTGGCGTAGTGGTTGTGCTGGGGACTGTGGCCCACTGGGATGGAGGTTCAATTCCAGCTTCACGGAGCAAAGGCTGGGTCTCCTACTCCCACCACCTGAAGGCAGTGATGGCCCCCACCCCCAAAAAATAAGTTTTTTTTTTTATCCAAAGTTTACATACAGCTCTACTATAACCCTCATGTCAATGTCTACTTAGTCTGTGGAATGTTTATTGTGAAGCTCCAGATAGTAATCCTCTATTTCATTCCACCCTTTAATCATTTATCTCAGTACACAGGACAGATTGTTGTCAAATGATCCAAGATGGAAGAAACAGTTTAAATATTTCCCGACACTTCAAATATGTATCTTAAGTTAGGATTTTGTGTGTGTGTACTACTGAATACTAAGTATCAAGGATGTTGCCACACAGGCAACTAAAACACTATTAGGTGTTTTTCTCCCATATATTAAAAAAATAAAAAACAAGTACTTGAGTGTCTACTCTTAGCTGCCAATCACTTAATTCCAATTAAATAAAATGTAAGATGGAAACTAGGTAGTGAAAAGTTAGGAATTCACACTATTATACATAAAAATCCGATAAAAGTAGGGAAAGGTCAATGTAAGCTGGAATATAGGGGGGAAGAAACTTCCTGTAAATGCTATTTAGGGGCTGAGCCCCGGTGGCATAGTGGTTATACGGGGGACTGCGGCCCACTGGGACAGAGGTTCAATTCCAGCAGTGGGGCTGGGCCTCCTACTCCCACCACCAGAGAACAGTGATGCCAGGTGGATTTGATAAAACTTACAAATAGGAAAAATTTACCTATAGATGAGAAAAGTTTATACAAGGAGGGGTAGAAGGATGAATAAAGGATTGAATGTAGCATTGTTTCCATTGAAGAAGCCCAGAAGCTAACATGAGCATTAAAAGATTGTTATTCGAAATCTGCGCCCAAAGTTGTAGAGACAGTAAACTTGGAAACTTAAGTAATTCTGAATCTGTGTCTAAATGTGCATGTTCCAACTTTCACTTGTGCTGATCAGTTCCACTGAAATGTGCAATGAGTAAGTTAAGAGACTAAGGTAGGAATAAAACTTGTATGTTACCCTGAATTTGTTTATCAACTGGCATATAAATAGGACAGGTCTTCAAAAAGTTTATGGGAAAATTCCATTGTCTCAAAATTCCATTTCCCACAAACTTTTTAAAGCACCACATGTCACAATTTAAATAATCTTGAGGACTTTGAAGATGTCAAATATATTGTAAAATTTTATTTGCACCATTTCAATTTATGAAACAACCCAATGACATACACTATCACTACTTTGCTTAAAAGTAAGGAAACTAGTGCTTAAAGGTCAAATAATCACTGCCCTCTGTTGGTGGGAGTGGGAGGCCCAGCCTTGCTGCTGGATTTGAACCTCCAACCCAGTAGGCCGCAGTCCTGCGCACAACCACTACGCCACCGGGGCTCGGCCCAAGGTCAAATAATTTTACTAAAATTTCCCATCAGTTAGAACAGAAATATTTAGTAAAATATATAAAAATATATATCACTTGACTAAGGGAGTTTTCATCTATAGCTAAGTTTGCTACATGAAGATGCTTATAATTGAGAACATCAGGGAGTTCCAAAATTCTAACAGTTAAAATAGAAAAAAGTCATACATTACATGCCCAGGAAACTACAAAGCCAGCAGCAGTATGTTGTTGCTATTGAGTGTCCCTAAGTTAATTCCAACTCACAGCAATCTCATGTGACACAACTGCTGCTGAGGCTGTAATCTTTACAAAAACAAATCACCAAGTCTCTCTGCCAAGTAGCTGCTCACAGGGTATTAGAACTGCCAACCTTTGGCTAGCATGGGTACCAGTTGATACCAGATATATCTTCTGTCTAGTAAAAATAGTATTTTTAGGGCTGAACCCCAGTGGTGTAGTGGTTGTGTTCAGGACTGCGGCCCACTGGGTTGGAGGTTCAAATCCAGCAGCGCTCTCCAGGAGCAAGACTGGGCTTCCTACTCCCACCACCAGGGGACAGTGATGCCCCCCCCAAAAAAGTATCTTTATTTTGCCTTTAACAGTCTAAAGATATTTCGTTAATTTTCTCTGCTTATATTATTAAAAAACAAAACTACCGAGGGCTGAGCCCCGGTGGGGTAAGCGGTTGAGTTCTGAACTGCAGCCCTCGGGCTTGGCGGTTCAAATCCAGTGGCGGCTCTCAGGAGCAGCACTGGAGAGCGCCCACGACCACCAGAGGCAGTGATGCCCACAAACAAACAAACAAACAAACTACCCAAATACCTATGATAGGGGTCTGAGCCCCAGTGGCGTAGTGGTTGTGCGCGGGACTGCGGCCCACTGGGACGGAGGTTCAATTCCAGCAGTGGGGCTGGGCCTCCTACTCCCACCACCACCGGAGAGCAGTGATGCCAAAAAAAAAAAATAAATAAAATAAATACCTTATAGGGCCAGATCTCTTGAAAGCTAAAACTCCCATCTTGTTACCTATAACAGGAAGTCAGTAAATAAAATGCAACATTATGAAATTTGACAATAGTAGAAAAACGATGTAAGTTGATGCTATTGAGGGAAATAAACTAGGAAGGACAGAGCTTGGTAATCAGGGACACTCCTCAGTGATGGACGATTGATCTCTGAACAAGAATGTGAAGCAAACAAGAGACCAAGCCAGAGGGCAGTGATGCCCAAAAAACAAAACAAAACAAAGTCAGAAATAACTAATAAGAGTTCCTTGCAGATTTGGAATAGTTGGGCGCTCTGAAACAAGAGCATCATTTTGTCCTTTTAACTACCTGTATTACAGTATTAAAACATTTACAATTCTTATACAGTGATTGCTTCACTCAGCAAGAAATTCACTGAAATGCCAATGATCTTATTCTTTCAATTAAGTGAACCAAAAATTAGCTTCGGAGGTGTGAGACGCTGTATAATGAGGGTTCTACACACCTTCTCCAAAACACAAGCCAAAAATAAAATGTCAGTACTTCCCCATTTCCACTATACTCGAGCACCTTCCTTCCAAAGGCTTTAGAACTCGGTTACTAGATCAGGGTTCTACCAGGTAATAAAGTCAAAGCAAGAAACACTGAAGTGAAAGAAGAGGGGGAGGCAGTGCATGAAAAAATAAGACTATAGTAAAGAATATTAAAAAGTTACCTTAGGTAAACAATTTTTTTGACAATCACTAAAATAAAAAGGGTACCAAATTCTCTTCCACAGAAAGGATAAATAAGTAGCACACACTACTGCAGATGTTCCAAATCGGATCACGGCTAATGGGTTAAGTTAAAAAAAAAAAAAAAAAAGCTTCAACTATTTTGATTATTTACCTACCAAAAACTGGCTCGTGACTATCTCAGTTCTCCAGTATGTTAGTAAGTATAGTCAGTACATAACCAGTACAACTGCTTATGAAATAAACTTCAAATTAGCAGAAAGAGCAATCTCTTTCTTTTCAAGTAAGTTTTAAAACCACTAATTATAAGCAATTATTAGATGTAGCCAGGACAATGTACTGTCAGAAAATTGGTGTTTGCATTCACTATGAGTAGATTTACATCTACCTTAATACTTTATAAGAAAAATAATGTTCATTATAACCCGATCAAGCACAGAAAAAAACTAACAAGAGTTCCTTGGATACTTTAACAATGTTTCATAGTAGGAAAACATTTCAACTCATTATTTTATATCCCTAAGTTCCCAAGGTGACTTTGAGTCAGTATTTGAGTGTACTATCTTCAAGTTTCCTATGGTATACCACTTCACTTACATACTACTTTTAAGTTGTTATTTTTAAATAATCTAAATTTGGTCTCCGTTCTGTGACTGGTCTTAAACTGCAAGTAAGCGCCTCATCTGCAGTTATGTCCCATAAAACAGCGTACATTAAAGATAGTCTATTAGGAATATTCCTGTTTTTAGGGAATCATTACAGAGCCATTAAGATGATGTCCCTGCCACCTAACGAGCATGAAATAACTGCATTTCTATTTTTTAAAGTGAGCTTCATTCTTTACAAGTTGAAGGAACAAGAAACTGCCCACTAGAATTCACTGAAGCTGACAATCAAAAATGCGCTAAGAAAAAAACAAACAGGCTATGAGCCAGCGTGAAGTTTCACTCCGACTTTTAGAAGCCTTTAAAAGGTATTCAGAAAACCGCATGAATTCGTACAGGAAGAATTACACAGAGTACAGTAAAATGACATATTCGCGGACGAGAGGTGTTTTCCGAAAAGCAGCCCCCAGTGAACACTGGGGGTGGAGGGGAATCAACCCCCTGCACTCTCAGGCGCTCAGACGGACGTGTATATCGCATTTGGCCATCAGAGAAACCCTGCGGCCTAATTTTATGAATGGGGAAAACTCCCGAGAAAGAGGTGAGGCGACTTGCCCAAGGTCACTCGGTAAGACCAGCGATGCAGCCCCACGCCGACGGGCGCACTTGGCTCGGTCACCCGCACCGGCTCCCGTGACATTATTCGAGTAGAAAAGCGGCGGCGGCAGCGGCGGCGGCGGCTGCCACACTCCCCGTGCCCTCGCTGCCAGGGGCGCGGGCTCGCGTGGGAAACCTCCCCCGGGCATCGCGGCGGGAGCGGAGGAAGTTGTGCCACAGCGACGGGACGCCGGCCGCCGAGTGACACGGCTGACAGGCACAGCCCCCACCCGAGCGGTCGGGCACTGCCAGGCGCCCCTTTCGCCCAGACGACTCCCGGAAACGACGAGAATCCTCCCCGCCAGCTTCACCCCCTCCCGGGCGCTGGGAGGGAGCCAGCGGGCGCCGGCCACCGGAGCCGGCCATGTGTCCGGCCCATCACGCCCGCCGCGGGCGGCTCCCCCTGCCTCGACCGCAGCCGGAGGCCCGACTCGGTCTGCGTCCGACGCAAAGGCAGCCGGGGCCGCCGCGGCCGTCCGAGGCGTCCCGGCGTGGCCCTCACCGTCCCACCCCCGTCCCACCCTTCCATTTGAGCCCCTCGGCCACGCTGCCCGCCCCTCTAGGCCGGCCCGGAAGGCTCGGCCTGCCATGGTTCCTTCGCCAGCCGCCGCCAGGCGGGCGTCCTTACTTCATTGAGCTGGCGCTCCGCGGCCTCCCGAAGGGCAGGGTCCATGGTGCCCCGCAGGGCCTCGATAATGGTATTGGGGTCCATCGCTGCGCGGACTCCGGCAAACCAGGGACTCGGGTGCTAGTGGGCCAGGAAGAGCGCCGCTCACTGCGCACATGGACCCACCGCGCTCCGCAGCGGCAACCGGCGCGAAAGGAAAGAGAAGCGCCAAGGCCCCGGATAGAACCTCTCTGCCTCAGCGTGGAGGCGGGAGATGGTCCGGCCACTTCCTGTCGGCGGGCCCGCAGAGCTTTTCGGGAGTTGTAGTCCGCACACGCAATCGACAGCTCACGTGGCCGACTGAGCTGTCGCCGCTGGACATCTCGCGCTTTAAAAAGGAAGCATCCTCAAAATTCACAGAAAGAAGGTTAAAGCAATCACTTCCAAAATGTTAGCCACCTAGCAATCTGTGTATGCCGGTGGCCAAAAGTTTAATTTGATGCAGTCGTGGTGCACATTCATTGCTAGTGGTCGGGTAACTGAAGAAAACAATTTGAGATGTGTTTTTAAGTACCACAAAAAATGTTGACATTCTTTGACCCTAGGGTATTAGAGCTTAAGGTTTGAGCGCTTTCTTTGCAGAAAGCGTCGGTGGGTGATAGTGAACACCAAAAATTCCTAGGCAGAGCCCCACGTGGGTTTTAAGCCTCCATTGAATTGTTCCTGGCGGTCAGAGAGGTGATCTGCCCTGCCCTTGAGCAGAGGCTGTGGTGGACTGATTACCTCCCCTCTCTCAAGTCAGCCCTGGGAGGTACAGCCTCCCTGGTTTAGGGGCTTGCCTGGTGTGAACTTGATGGAGATCATCATTGGGGATGGTATTGTCCTAAGTCATACCTTCTGAGTCATGCACTTACTGTCTTGGTTCCACTGATCTACACAACATAAATATCCCAATCATACTTTCCCTCCCGCTCTGGCAGTTTCCTTTGTCCTCTCTTTTAAGTCCCTGAATCTCAATAAAACCTTGGAAAACATTGACTTCATGCTAATTGTTTCTCATCCAGATTATGTGTCTTTGTCTTGTCTTTTCCTGTTTAAGACTTCATAAATATTCTCCTTAAATTATATTTGAGGGCTGAGCCCCGGTGGTGTGGTGGTTGTGCTCGGGACTGCAGCCCACTGGGACGGAGGTTCAATTCCAGCAGTGGGGCTGGGCCTCCTACTCCCACCACCGGAGAGCAGTGATGCCAAAAAAAAAAAAATTATATTTGAGATTTGAAGTCTCCTTTGTGTCCTACAAAAGGAATCATTTTTTAAAATTTGTAATAAAATTTACATAACAGTTTTATAAGCCTCATTTAAATATGAAAAATGTATAGATTATCTTTTTAAAGTGATTTTTAAAAAATAATTTTATTGGGGAATATTATAGTTCTTATGTTTTAAGACATAAAAGGGGGAGACAAAATCATTTTCCTGTAATGGTGGGTCTTAAAATATTACCTTTTTTGTTGTTGTTGTTGTTTTTGTTTTTGGAACATCACTGCTGTCTGGTGGTGGGAATAGGAGGCCCAGCCTTGCTGCTGGATTTGAACCTCCAACCCAGTGGGCCGCAGTCCCGGCCACAACCACTACACCACCGGGGCTCAGCCCCAGCTTTTTTTTTTTTTTTTTTTAAGAGGAGCTTATACCAAGTTCTCAAAGGGAAAATGTTTGGAAATGTATGTGGCAGCATGTGTGCAAATGTGCTTGATACAGATGACGTACTGAATGTTATGACAACTATAAGAGCCCCCAACAAAATTATTAAAAGAAAAAATTATTTAAAAAAATTATTAATGCCTCTCATATGACAACCACTGTGCCTAGAAAACAGGAACTCTGGTAGAGTAGTGGACTGCAAATCACAAGATCATGAGTTCAAGCCCATGAGTTGCTCCACAGAAGATGAGACTCTCCTTTTGTAAAGACATACAGCTTTGGAAACCCTAGAACAGTTGTATTTTGTCCTACAGAGTATCTATGAATCAGACAATGGCAGTTAAGGTTTGTTTTTGGTTGTTGTTGTTGTCTGTTTTGCTTTCTGCCTGCAAGTGAGATAAAATTCCTATTTTACAAATAGGTTTAGATAAACGAATTGTCCCAAGGTCTAGCCCAATTCATGGTTACACATCTACAGGAGTAGAACTGGGCTCCAGGATTTTTTTTGTTTTGTTTTGTTTTGTTTTTTGGGGGGCGGGGCATCACTGCTCTCGGGTGGTGGGAGTAGGAGGCCCAGCCCCACTGCTGGAATTGAACCTCCGTCCCAGTGCTCCAGGATTTTTGAGGTTATAAATATTTGCATTTCCATTTGACATTACTGAAAGACTGGTGGGTTTGAACTGATAACTTTTGCTTAGAAGTCCAGTGCTAACAGCAGGTCCACCAGAGAAAACACATTGCAATTAAGTCAGTTTTGACTCATAGGGGCCCTATAGCAGAGAGTAGAACTGCCCCTTTGGGTTTTTAAGATTGCAAAAAAATTTTTTAAAGAAATCAAAGTTTATTAGTGGTTACTAGGGTCAGCTTACAGAAAGTGGGGGCTGCAGAGTAGGGCTGATGGAAAAACTGCACAAATCATGAAATGTAGGGCTGATGGAAAAACTGCATGAATCATGAAATGTTGACTTGCAAACAGATTTTTGTAATTGCAGTCAATAAGATTTAAACCTGTAAATAACTGAATGTGCAAAAGTTGTGTGATAGATATATAAGGGGGCTTCAAAAAGTTTGTGGGAAATTTCCATAATTCAAATTGGGCTATTTCTTGCTGCTGGTTTCTTTGCTGGTCTGCTCTTCCCCCTGCACAAGCAGGACCAGGGCCTTCCTGAAAGCTTGTATGACTGAGAGGTCATTGAATACATGGCTACAGTGGGGTCTGCTGTGTTCACAATTTCTTCAGATCGTAGTCTGGCTGGTCATCTTGGGAGACATTAAGTCAGGCCATTTCTTTGCACTGGAGAGGTGCAAGAAGTTTTGACTACACAGTGCTCAGGCTGTAGGCACTTCTCAGGTTGCAAATCTTTATAGAAGTAGAGAACCTTGCTCCT
>PVJH01014033.1:44516-58382 GCA_004026705.1 Nesogale talazaci
GGTTTTATTTAATTTTCTATCCTTACCTCCTACCAAAGTACTACAATGTCTTGTAGTATTTCAATAAATATTTACATAAGAAAATAAATCAAGAAAGGAATGAGTGAATTAGAGATGACTTGTAACTGGCTAAACCAGAATGAAGTCCCCGTTCTATAAAATTCAAAAGACTCTCTGGATGGTCCAAACACTGTTCAATCCTGTGCACCCTCACAATCATTTGTTCTTATGCTTAAATTCATTGTTGCAACCACTGTGTCAATCCTTCTTGTCAAGGATATTCTTTTTTGTTGACCCACTCCTTTACCAAGCATCATATCCTCCTCCAGGAACTGATTCCTCCTGACAGGTTCCTACAGCATCTAAGACAAAGTCTAACCATCCTTGATTCTGAGCAACTGGCTTGTACTTCTTCCAACATAGATGGCTTGGAAGTCTGTATGACAGTCTTTACAAACACTCTAACTCAAAGACATCAACACCCACTTATTTATCTGATTGTCTGCAGGCTTTTCAGTGGTATCTTCTTTCTTATTCCTTATATTAATAATTTGTATCTTCTCTTTCTTTGAAGATAGCTGATAGAACTACCTACAAATTATTAGTAGGGAAACCTTATGCTCTTTCAAAAAAGGAATCTTATTAGAGGTTTTTCAATGTTATTGAATTTGGATAAGATAAAACATTGACTCTATGCTCTATTGGCCATTTGATAGGCTTTTGAATATCTCTTCTCTATTATTTACTCTCATTTATTTACTTTAGGTTTAATTTTCTCTTTTTCTTATTTGTTAACACAGAAACTTAGACCATTGTGTTCGGATTGTTTTTCTTCCTAATATAAGCACTTGAAACTCTCAATTTTCCTGTAAAAAATGTCTTAAAAACGTTTTTCCTTCATAAGGCAGAGATATAGTGTGTCTTCATTTTCATGGTCTATAACATTTCCTCATTTCCTTATGATGTCTTCTTTAACCCATAGATTATTTACAATCATCTATTGCTTAACCTGGAACTATTTATGACTTATGCAAATACTTTTCTGTTATTGATTCTAAATTTCATTTGTGATCAGAGAACATACTCTTTATTAACTCATCCTCTTAAACTATATCCTTAGCTTGATATTGACTCACAGGTCACTGAGGCTGTATTCATAGTTTTAAAGTCTTTGGTATTTCCTTCGTACTCTGGCTTCATTTTAGCTGGATTCTATGCTATGTCATATATATATATATATATATATATATATATATATATATATATTTTGTGGGCATCACTGCCTCTGGTGGTTGTGGGCGCTACCTAGCCCCCACAGGATTTGAACCGCCAAGCGGTTCCTCACTCAGCCACTTACGCCACCGGGGCTCAGCCCTATGTCTTTAGGTTTTCTGATCGTCTCTTTTGTAGTGTCTAATCTGATGTCAATTTCATCTAATAAATTTTTCATTTCAGATGTATTTTTCATCTGTATCATTTCATTTGGTTCCTTTTCTGTGTGATTGTTAAAAGTAACTTCCTAAAAAAAAAAAAAAAAAAGTAACTTCCTCTGGGGGGAAAAAAGTAACTTCCTCTGGACAAAGGACAGAAGTGGGGGGTGGAGGGTGGCATTTATTTCTCACTTTTCATCATTTTTCCATTTAAATTATCCACTGGTGTATATATGTTCATTTGGCTCCTTTTTATATCTTTCATGTATCACAAATGGTCATTTATTTAAGCACTTATAAATAAATAGCTCTAGTGACTCAACATTCTTGTCTGCTGAATTCATCTTCTCTGAATTTTTGGTGTTGTTTTCTATCAACTGATTTAAGGCACACATTTTACAGCTTCTTACCAAGTCTGGTAATGTTGAATGTTATATATTGTGAGCTTTATGTTAGTGCGTAAGATGTTTTGTTTTATTTTTGTAATGAATGTTAAGACTCATTCTGGTGGATAGGTAATTTACTTGGGGTTTAATTTGATATTTTCAATACTTGTTTATAAGTTTTTCAAAAGTAAGTTTAGGTTAGTATTTGTGAAACCGCTAGTTTAGTTGCACTGTTAAGATGTACCCTTGCTGAGGTTTAAAGACTGCAGAGTTAAATTTGGATTACACGTTAATGTAAAGAAAATTCAAAATTCTCCCTAGACCAATAAGCAACATCACATTGCGATAGAGAAAATATTGAAGTTGTCAAAAATTTCTTTTTACTTATATCCAAAGTCAACATTTGTTCATGGAGACAGCAGCCAAGATATCAAATAACATATTACTTTAGACCAATCAAAAGGCTTTTTGGGGGCTGAGCCCCGGTGGCGTAGTGGTTGTGCGCGGGACTGCGGCCCACTGGGATGGAGGTTCGATTCCGGCTCCCAGGAGCAAAGGCTGGGCCTCCTACTCCCACCACCTGAGGGCAGTGATGCCTAAAAAAAAAAAATAAAAAAATAAAATAAAAAAAAATTAAAAATAAAAAAAAAGGCTTTTTGGACAGTGTGTTAGTCCGGGTAGACTAGAGAAACAAATTCATAAACACTTATATATGTATAAAAAAGAGTTTTATATACAAGAGCAAGAGTACATTAAGAAAACATCCCGGGCTGAGCCCCGGTGGCGTAGTGCTTGTGGTGGGACAGCGGCCTACTGGGATGGAGGTTCAATTCCAGTTGCACAGGAGCAAAGCCTGGGCCTCCTACTCCCACCACCTGGGCAGTAATGCCCTAAAAAAAAAAATTAATTAAAAAAAATCCCAACCCAGTTCAGTTCAAAGTCATAAGTCTGATTATTAGCCTGTATGTCCGATGCCAGTCTAGAAAGTCTTCTTCAGACTCAGGAAACGCCGAATGCAAGATGATCACAAGCCTTTGGATTCAGTGGCGTTGTAAACATCTCCGTGCTGGCAGGGGTCTCCAAGTGGCTCCTCTGGCTTCAGAGGTCTGGTTATATCCATGTGGTCTGTCCTGCTCAGGGCACCAGTGTAGCTCCATGTGGCTTCTCCTCAGGGATGTCTTGAAGGAAGTCAGTCTTGTCAGTAGTCTCCAATAGAGTGTTATCAGTAGAGAGACTCCAAGGAAGAGAGGGAGTTTCTCCTGCTTCCAAGAAGGAAGTACCACATTTCCCGGAATTCTCAGGAGAAGGCCATGCCCACACAGGGGTCTCATTGGCTATTGTCAGATTGACAGACTAGACTCCACCCCTACACTCTTAATCCTCAAACTGACACCAGGTCAGGTGACTGCCACAGATAGCGTTACAGATCAAAGATAGCACATTGAGGACTAAGGTGTCTGAGTCAAGTCCTGCTATTTCCAATTGCTTCATATGTATGTGAGGGCTGACCAATAAGTAAGGGAAACCATAAAAAAATGATGTTTTTAATCATGGTATGGGAAAAGAACATTGAATATACCACGGACTGCCAGAAACGAACAATCTATCATGGAAGATGTACAGCTGGAATGCTCCTTAGAGTAAGGATACAGTGTCTAGCTCACAGTGCCTTAGAAATGTTATCAGGAAGACCCAGCTACTGGAGAAAGACATTATGCTTGGTAAAGAGGGTCAATGAAAAAGAGTAAGACCCTCATTGAAGTGAATTGACACACTGGCTTCAATATTACACTACTATCAAAAGATATAGAGTCTGGGATCTTAAAGACTTAAAGGTAAACAAGCGGCCATCCAGCTCAGAAGCAACAAAGCCCACATGGAAGAAGCACACCAGCCTGTGCGACCACGAGGTGCCCAAGGGATCCGGTATCAGGCATCAAAGAACAAAAAATGATATCGTTGTAAATGAAGGGGAGTACAGACTGGGGACCCAACGCCCATCTGTAGGAGAAGCGACATCCCCTGTCAGAAGAGTGGCAGGGAGGAAACTAGCCGGTCAGGATACAGTGTAACAACGATGAAACGTGAAACTTTCTTCTAGTTCTTTTTTTTTCTTCTTTTTTTCCCCTCCCCTCCTCTAGTTCTTCATTGCTTCCTCCCCCCCAGTATCATGATCCCAATTCTACCTTACAAATCCGGCTAGATCAGAGGATGTACACTGATTTAGATAGGAACTGGACTTGGGGAATCCAGGACAGATGATCCCTTTAGGACCAGTGGTGAGAGTGGAAATACTGAGAGAGTGGAGGGATGGTGGGGTAGAAAGGGGGAACCGATCATAAAGATCTACATATAACCTCTTCCCTGGGGTATGGACAATGGGGAATTGAGTGAAGGAAGGCATTGGACAGTGTAAAATATGACAAAATAGTAATAATTTATGAGTTATCAAGGGTTCATGAGGGTGAGGGGGGGCAATGAAGAACTGATACCAAGGGCTTAAGTAGAAAGCAAATGTTTTGAGAATGATGAGGGCAACAAATGCACAAATGTGTTTGACATACAATGGATGGAGGTATTGATTGGGATAAGAGCTGTATGAAAGAAAACCAAAATAAAGATGAGTTGAAAGATTAAAGAGTTTTTCCATGAAAAAAAAAAGATCCCAACAATTCTGAGGATGATAGAAGACCATGCCATGTTTCCTATTGCTATACCCCAGGTCACTGTGAGTTAAAACCAAATCCACTTACACAGAACAGGGACACCTGGAATAGCCCAGCTGATCAGCAATGTTTCTGTCCTCAGGCAAGTGGGAACTCCAAGGATGGAGGAAAATTCTGGGAACTGCTCAATTTACAGTTTTTTGCTTATTATTTACCTAATCCTTGAAATTTCATTCTGGGCTGAGCCCCGGTGGCATAGTGGTTGTGTGCGGGACTGCGGCCCAATGGGACGGAGGTTCAATTCCAGCAGTGGGGCTGGGTCTCCTACTCTCACCACCAGAGAGCAGTGATGCCCCCCCCAAAAAAAATTTCATTCTATGCATATATATTTGAATAGTCACTAAAGAGTCAGGGAGGGGGCAGCATGTGGATTTCTGAACTTCTTTTTGTTGGAAACTTCTCCTTTCTGATACCCTGCCCTGCTATCTGCCATTACCTCAGCCTCCATAAATTTCAAATACTTTGCAGACAGCTTGGTATAAAGCAGGGGCTACCCCAGAAGGACTTAACATAGAGGTCCAGCTGCATGAACTGAGCCCTGCCTGCAAGTTGCCTGTATCCTTGAACTGAAGACGGGGGTTCCTTGAATGGGAGAGAAAGCAGAGTGGCCATGCCAGGAATGTGGAGGTGATGGTAGTGGGGTTCCAATGGAAAGGGACCCAGAATCACCATGTATTTAGTACCTCGATGCCCATCTTGCAGTGACGTCACAGGTTTTGATCTGTTGGGCAGGGACCTGCACTTGAAAGAATTGATCCAGAAAGGTCCCTGTGGGTCCCAATCCCCGTACTTAGAGTAAGCAAAGGACAATCGAATGAAAGACCTAGCTTATGGGATGTAGCCCAAGGTGGAAACGTATTCGCACAGATGCCTCATATCGACAGTGTCCAGAAGGCTGTGTCATTGGGAAAATTGATGATGTTATCCGTGCAATCACCTCTTACCCTAGGGAGATGATTGACAATGTTGTACTTTTTAGTTTCTATGGAGGTTTGTTTTCCTGCTTTTAGCTTGTTTTATTTTTGCTTTTTCCCCACTGTTTGTTTGTTTGCTGGTTGATTTGTTATTGTTATTGGTGGAGTTGGACTTAGGGGTTTTGACTTTGTTCAATTACAGCTGCCAAAGTAAACCTCAGTCATGCATAACCTATGGACAAACAGATAAATTTTGGGCTGCTACCGAACTATAGACCCAATCTAAGAATAGTTAGAAAACACAGCCCTGCTCAATACTCACCTTCATTAAATAATCACTGAAGATAAGGGTGTTACAGCAAAGTACTGCAAAAAAAGGAGATGGTGCTCGGCTATCAATAGGGATTGTGTCTAGAGTTGTAAAGACTTGTATTCAAACGAACAGCCATCTAAGTGAGGAATCAACTCACTCCACATGGAAAAAACACACCAGCCTATGTGATCCAAGGATGACAATAATATATTCAAAGAAGACAAAGGGAAAAGTACCAGAACCCGAAATCCATCTGCAGTGTAGCAACTGGTTAGATGAAGTCCCTGGCAGAACCCCGCGAGACACAGGCAAGGGTTGCAAACAACCTTACTATCAGACAGAGATGATTTTAATCTTGATTATACTGGATCAAACTTGATTTTTGGTTAGCTGACCTTCCTCTTAAACCAACCTGCATTTATTCTAGGTGCAGGTGTCTCTTGCATGTTCCATGAGAAAAAATTTCTTCCCTGACTTTTTAAATATTGAGGGTGGCCTTTTTTTTTTCTTATTCATTATTTGTATTATCTTTATGTTATTTTTTTATTCTTGCCATTTTACTTCAGTTTTGATTTTTATTGTTTCTATTGGGTTTTCCAGTTTATGAAGCACAGAAGGGGTGATGCAAAGGTTTATAGGAGATGTAAGAGTAAGGATGGGTCAGGAAATTTTGAGAGAAAACAAAAACAGCAAGAGGAAGAAACACAAGAACTGATTGTGATAACGTAATTCATTAATTCATTTTTAAAGGAGATTTAACTATGGGAAGTGGAATGATCTAAATTGATTGTGGTAACGATTGTACAAGTCTTCTTAATATGGCTGAATATTGAACTACTGGATTGTTTGATGTGTGGATTAGGTGCTAATAAAATATTAAAAATAAATGATAAAGAATTAAAATATTCTAAAATGGAAAAAAATGATTAACTATCCTAGTAAAAAGAGAGGATCTGAACCCTCAATAAAATGATTTATAGAAAAGGGGGAAAGGGGAAAAGAGGAGCTTATACCAAGGACTCATATAGAAAATATTTGGAAATGAAGATGGCAACATGTGTACAAATATGCTTGATTCAAATGGTGTATGGAATGTTATAAGAGCTGTAAGAGCCTCCAATAAAATCATTAGGTAAAAAATTCAGAAAGCAGAAAAAATATTAAAAGATGGGCTTAAGCAGAAATAAAATGCTTTGAGAATGAGGATAGCAATAGATGTATGTACCGATTGTGATAGGAGCTATACGATTCCGCCCCCCCCCCCAATAAAATGATTTATCAAAAACAAAAACAACCGAGAGGATCATATGGCTGGCCCCACTATGAAATATGGCTTCCTTTGCTAACCCAAGGTCCTTCAGGGACAACAGTGGAGAAAAGAGATTGGGATTATACCCTGTCTGACCCAACCACACCATGGCAAAAAACTAAGGGTGTGCAACAGTGCATGGAGTTCCAGATGGAGTGCCAAGGATATATTTTGGGACCAGAAAGTAGCACCCCTTCCTACTCAACCAGGGAACACTCCTGTAGGTCAATAAACAGACTCTGAACTATTTACAGGCTTTTATTTTGCTATTATTTTTAATTTTTTTGCATATATATATTGGACATTGGGGTTTCTTTGTTGCATCATTGTTTTAGTTTCTTTGGTTGCTTCCTCTTAGGATGCCTGTATTTTTGTTTTTGTTCTCTCTGAAGGTCTATCTAGATAAGATAGGCTGGATGAACAGTCTGGAGGTGAAAATGGCAGGACTGATGGTTGGTGGAGGTGCGGGGAGGAGGACATAGGAGATAGGGAGAAGGGGGAAAGGCAGTGCTGCTGACTAGCCCAGGGACAAGGGAATAACAGGAGATTCAAAATCAGTGACAAGGTGGATGTGAGAGGCCTGATAGGGATTGATCAAGAGTAATGGAACAGAGAAAATATTGAAACCCCAATAGAGGCTGAGCATGATAAGTGGGACAAGAAAAAAGTAAAAGAAAAGAGAGGAAAGAGGGGCTGAGCCCCGGTGGCGTAGTGGTTGTGCGCGGAACTGCGGCCCTCTGGGAGGGAGGTTCAATTCCAGCAGTGGAGCTGGACCTCCTACTCCCACCACCGGAGAGCAGTGATGCCTAAAAAAAAAAAGAGAGAGGAAAAAACTGGCCGGTAAATGGCATTTATAGAGGTCTAAATACAGACATGTACATAGGTGAATATATTTATATAGGATGATGGGGAAATAGATCAATATACATATACTTATAGGGTTAGTATTAGGATAGCACATGGGCATTAGACCTCCACTCAAGTACTTCCTCAGTGCAAGAACATTTTGTTCTATTAAATTGGCATTCCATGATGCTCACCTTCCTGACATTATCACTGAAGACAAAGGTGCACATAGGCAGATGTGGTGGAGAAAGCAGATGGTGTCCACCTACCAAAAGATGTACTGTCTGGGGTATTAAAGATTTGAAGGTAAACAAGCGACCATCTAGTTCAGAAGCAACAAAGACCACACAGAAGAATCACTAGCTTGTGGGACCACGAGGTGGCAAAAGGATAAGTTATCAGGATTCAAGAAATGAAAATCAGCTGAGCCCTGGTGGCGTAGTGGTTGTGTGCGGGACTCCAGCAGCAGCTCTCCAGAAGCAAAGTTGGGCTTCCTACTCCCACCAGTGCAGTGATGCCACACACACACAAAAAACTAACTAAAAATCATAACATTGTGTGTTCACCTCCCTGATATGATTGCTGATGACAAATGGGTGCATAAGCAAATGTGGTGAAGAAAGCTGATGGTGTCCAGCTATGAAAAGATATTGTGTAAGGCTTGAAAGTAAACGAGCTGCCATCTAGTTCAGAAGCAACAAAGCCCACATGGAAATAGCACACCAGCCTGTGTGATCACGAGATGTCGAAAGGATTCAGTGTCAGACATCAAAGAACTAAAAATTGTATCATTATAAATGAGGAGGAGTACTGAGTGGGGACCCAAAGCCCATCAACAGGTGAAGCAACATCCCCCTGCAGAGGGGTTCTAGGGAGGAGCCAGTCAAGGTACAGTGTGGCAACAATGAGGTATGTATCTTTCCTCTAGTTCTCAAATGCTTCCTGCTTCCTCTCACCCACTATCATGATCCCAATTCTACCTTACAAATCCAGCAAGACTAGGGGATGTGCACTGGAGCCAGAAACATGGGGGATTCAGAATAGATGAACTCTTCAGGACCAGTGGTGGATGTGGTGATACTGGGAGGGTGGAGGGAAGGTAGAGTGGAAGGGGGGAGCTAATCACAGGGATCTACATATGACCTATCTTGAGTACAGACAGGACGGGAGTGGGTGAAGGGATATATCAGACAGAGTACTATATGAAAAAGAAATAACTTGTAAATTATTAAGGGTTCAGGGGGAGGGAGAGTGAGGGGAAATATGGAGAGCTGGTACTGGGGATCTAAGTGAAGGGAGGCTGTTTCGGGGGTGATGATGGCAACAGGTGTGGAAATGTGGTATACATACAATTGACGTATGTATTGATTATGATGAGAGTTGTATGAGCCCCCAGTAAAATGATTTATAAAAAAAAAAAAAAAACCTATCTAGGGTTGCTATGAGTAGGAATTGACACTATGGCAGTGGGTATGGGGGCTGATGGTTTATTAATTGTGCAATGATATTATGAAAAAGTTTGAAACGCTGGGAGAATTACCAAAATGTCACACAGAGACATAAAGTGAACCTATAATGTTGGGGAAAGGGTGCTGACATGCTTGCTTGACTCAGAGGTGCCACTAATCTCTTTTTGTTTGTTTTTTAGGCATCACTGCCCTCAGGTGGTGGGAGTAGGAGGCCCAGCCTTTGCTCCGTGGAGCTGGAATCGAACCTCCATCCCAGTGGGCTGCAGTCACGCGCACAACCACTACTCCACCGGGGCTCAGCCCCAAATTTTTTTCTTTTGAAATACTATTTCCTTGACTCTGTAAGACCATTAGAGTTTGTGGGATCCCCATTTCTGTCCTATGGCCCCCCAAATGCCTCCAGACAGAAAGGAGAGTATATTGTTGGTCTCAATTGTCCTTTCCTTGGAATCACAGTCCTTAGCACTTTTTTCAAATATTTAAAAAAATATCATTTGGGGGGGGGCTCATACAACTTTTATCACAATCCAAACATCCATCCATTGTATCAAGCACATCTGTACATTTGTTGCCTTCATCATTTTCTTTTCTTTTTGGGGGGAGGGGCATCACTGCCCACCGTGGGGAGTAGGAGGCCCAGTCTTGTTCCTAGAGAGCTGCTGCTGGATTTGAACCACCAGCCCAGTGGGCCGCAGTCCCACACACAACCACTATGCCACTGAGGCTCAGCCCCTACCTTCATCACTTTAAAAACATTTTCTTGAGCCTTTGGTATCAGCTTCTCGTTATTCCTCCCTACCTCTTTTACCCTTCCTCCTTCACAAACCCTTGATAACTTGTAAATTATTATAATTTTTTCATGTCTTACACTGACTGATGTCTCCCTCCATCCACTTCTCTGTTGTCCATACTCCAGAAAGGAGGCTATTTGTAGATCCTTGTGATCCATTCTCCCTTTCTACCCACACCTTCCCCTTCCCCTCCTGATATCGCTAAGCTCATTATTGAGCCTGAGAGGTTTATCTGTCTTGAATTCCCTGTGTTGTCAGCTTTTATCTGTACTCCTGTACATACTTTGGTCTAGCTAGATTTGTAAGGTAGAACTGGGATCATGATAGTGGAGGGGAGGAAGCCTTAAAGCACTAGAGGAAAGTTGCGTGTTTCATCAGTACTATGCTGCACCCTGACGGGCTCATTTGACCCATCTGTAAGGGGATGGCCAGTTGCCTAGACGTGAGCTTCGGGTCCTCACTCTGCAGTCCGCCTCATTCACAATGATATGACTTTTTGTTCTTTGATGCCTGATCCTATTGACTCCTCGTGATCACACAGGCTGGTGTGTTTCTTCCATGTGGGCTTTGTTGCTTCTCAACTACATGGCCTCTGGGGTCTTCAAGACCCCAGACACTATATTTTGTGCTATCTGGGAACCAACACTTTTCTTCACCATGTTTGCATTGCACCCATTTTGTCTTCAGTGATCATGTTAGGAAGGTGAGCATCGTGGAATCCTTAACTTCTTTTTGTCTAATGTCTAAATGTTGCTTCAATATACTTTGTCCAATTTCTAGTTGCTCAAATGGGAGGTACAGCTGGTCAACAATTTCTACACCAGGGATAGAAGCAAAAGACTCCAAATTTTTAGTTCCTATGGAAAGGTGTATGCTCTCATAAACTTATCATAAACTGGGTTATAGAGGATGGAACTATGGTACAATCACTTTGTAAAAATACTTGACAGTGTCTCACTGAATCTGGAGAAAGGTGGGTTAGCCAGTTCTGCCCTGCGTAGGGGTAGCTGTGAATCGGCATCAACCCAATGGCAGGAAGTGGGATTAACTGCACCTACGTACAATCTAGGATTAATTTTTCTGCCGCCCAATTACAACTCACAGTGAGCTGACAGGGCATCTGCCACCCCATTGATCGCCAGGGTTGATTCGGTTGATTGGCTGCCTAGGCGACTGTCCCCTTCCTCCCTGACCGCTCCATGTGCATCCCTCCTGAATCTGGGCGCTCTGTTAAGAGGACAATGTCTAAGTAGCTGTGCTTCCCTGCTAGAACCTCCACACAAGTCTGAAGAAATGTTCACCCCACACTGAATGACATCGACAGAATGGATAAATTTTGGTAGCCATTCAATTGAATACCCTAAAACAATGAAAATCAAAAATAAAACACTCTTAAAACTCCTCACCCTCAAAAAAACAAAAATAAAAAATCGCTACTGATACACCTTCCACATGCACGGATCTTCCTGACTATGCTACGGGAATGAAGTCAGAGACAAAAAGAATCTACGAAGGGGGAGCAAGCACTAGAACTGATGGCGATTCCAAACTCATGGTAAAGGTGGCTTATGGGGGGAGGGGTCTTCTAAGATTGATATCGTGGTGACTGTACCTTGATGTGATTGAGAGGTTGAACTATTGAATAGCATAATATATGTTATATGATGGTAAAACTGTTGGGGGGGGGGATTACTATACACTCCATTTATATAGAAGTAAAAAAACCAGACTGTTAGAATAGTAGGTACCCCTGGAGAGGGTAAGGAGAGGAAGGGCACAAAGGGGCCTCCTGGGATCATAGAAATTGTCACTACTGGTGGTGTCGTGGTTGAGTGTGGGACTGCGGTCCACTGGCTTGGCGGTTCAAATCCAGCAGCAGCTCTCCAGGAGCAAGGCTGGGCCTACTACTCCCACCAGAAGGCAGTGATGCCCCCCCACCCCCCAAAAAAAGCTACTGATGCCCACACACACACACAAAAAGGTCACGGGCTGAGCCCTGGTGGCGTAAGTGGTTGAGTGCGGGACTGCAGCCCGCGGGCTTAGCAGTTCAAATCCAGCGGCGGCTCTCAGGAGCAGCACTGGGTAGCTCCCATGACCGCCAGAGGCAGTGACACCAAAAAAAAAAAAGCACTAGTTGACATGATGGTGGCTACACTTTATGCACACTTAGAAAAATCTAGCTTTTCACTAAGATTGGCACACTGAGTTATAAATGTTATATTTCAATAAAAACCATTTTAAAGACACAATCAATAGCATTCACTTAATTTACAATAACCAACAAAAAATATATATATATATATTTGGGGGGGGGGGCATCACTGCCCTCAGATGGTGGGAGTAGGAGGCCCAGCCTTTGCTCCGTGGAGCTGGAATGGAACCTCCATCCCAGTGGGCAGCAGTCCCGCGCACAACCACTACGCCACCGGGGCTCAGCCCCAAAAATATATTTTAAAATAAGATGATTCACAATAACTAAAAAAAACCCTCCCTCCCTCCCCCCCCAAAAAAAATCTCTACAGTTTTAGGAATTGACTCAATTTTTGTTCTATCCTCTCTCTTTTTTTTTTAACTTTTTTTTTTAGGCATCACTGCCCTCTGGTAAGAGTGGGAGGGCCAGCCTTGCTGCTGCTGGATTTGAACCGCCAAGCCTGCGGGCTGCAGTTCCGCACTCAACCACTTACGCCAGCGGGGCTCAGCCCCCCGACTCAATTTTTGAAGCACATTTTGAACTCTATTAAATTTATGTTTCAGGCTGAGCCCCGGTGGCATAGTGGTTGTGCGCCGGACTGCGGCCCACTGAGACGGAGGTTCAATTCCAGCAGTGGGGCTGGGCCTCCTACTCCCACCACCAGAGAGCAGTGATGCCCCCCCCCCCCCACACAAAATAATAAAATTTATTTTTCAAATTTTCTGAATAGATAAGGAATCACATCATTAATAGGTGACAAGACATAGACAAAATTAATTCACTACAAAGTATTCTTAAATTTAATGTCATCCCTACCAAAATTCAGCTGACTTTTTCCAGTCCAGTGAACTTATTCTAAAACTTTTGTAGATAAAGGTTCATGAGTCTACTTTGAAAATGAAGAGCAAAGGGTGGCAAACTTGTCTGACCAGATATTGAAATACCAAAACCACATCAGAATAAAAAGTATGATTGCTCAGAAACAGGCAAGGAGGGGAATGGAATGCAAAAGTTGTACAGTGAAGTGTATTCTGTCATTTATGTAAGCCTTTGGGGTTTTACTTTTGCAAAACAAAAACCTCATGTAAATGGGAACTTCATACATGTTACGGTGGTACCCAGATGGGTTTTTTACTAGTTGGCTGGGAAAACTAGTTCTTATTTCTTACGTAGAGAGAGAAATAAAATTACCATCTTTGTCAGCTCATAACACGTATTCACCCTCCCACCCAAAGTGGGGAAAAAACAAAGGTGCATGTTATGGTCTGAAGGTGTGGTCCCCCAGAACATTTGTTTATGATCCCATGAGCCTGTTTACTGTCCGCTGCTGTTTGCATGTTGTGTATTGCTCTGTGTTTGGTCGCACACCTCTAAGCCTTTCCTCATTTGTTAATGAAATTGATGATGGTTCTTTTTTTTTTGGGGGGGGGGCATCACTGCCCTGGTGGGAGTAGGAAGCCCAGCCTTGCTCCTGGAGAGCTGCTGCTGGAT
>PVJH01014034.1:0-58339 GCA_004026705.1 Nesogale talazaci
CTGTCATGGCGTTTCTCAAGTTTATTCAATACGAAGAACTTTAGGTCCTACATTCCCCCCCTTTTCTAATGCCTATCTTAGAGCATTCTTGCTCAAACTGCAGGAAAGCAAAGATTACAGAAGCGAGAAATTAAGCGGGCTAGGATTTACATGGCGGACTCAACTTGTTTTAGGGATGTATATGTTCTTCGTAATATCTTATGCTGAACTGCACCAATACGGTTTTTAATAAAAGCTATTAGCTTATTAATAAAATAAGCAGGACTAGTATAGGTCCAATTATGGTGGCTATCAGGGTAGTATATCATGGGGAATTATTAAACCAACTTGCAAACCAATTCTGTTCTTCAAGCTGAGTTTGCTTCCTTTTCTCAATGCCTTCCCGAATTCTCCTCATGGAATCCTTAACTATTCCTCAGTGATCGGCATAAAAGCAACATTCAATAAGCGTCACCATCATTTAAAAATAACAAGTGGACAAAACAAAAGATATCCTGTTCTTTACAATTGCAGTTACAAAATACTTACACCTTGATTCTATAATCCTATTAATATACATTCCACCACCTATGAATTTGTAAGCCAATCACCTCGTGCCTTTATTCCCCCATTTTGGGTATCTAATTTCTATATTGCCCACTTATATCAACCCAGTGCTCTGAGGAAACAATCATATCTTTCCACATGAGGAATCTTCATTCCAGTTGGAAACTCGTGAAGTGTGCCTCCATTAGCAAAGACAAATCAGGACAGGGCATCCATAAAGTCAGCAGTGATGTGCACCAGTTCACAGACTCAAATCGCTTCTATTTCCTGTGAACCAAGTCCATGGGTGTCAGTGGCCAAATTCAACCAGCCTCTTTATTGCTACAGTTCTCCTACTTCTACTCAAAGAGTAGATCCAGGTGAAAACCTAGCAAGCATTTCAGCCTGCCACAGTTTCCTTTAACACTCAGTCCCAGAGAGGAGTTATCTTCATGGTTCCAGACTCCCTCATTTCTGAAAATAATCACTAGTCAGGATTTTCCAAGGAAACAGACTACCCTTCATCGGTCAGTCTGACCTTCTCTTGGAATGCAAATATCCTGAGTACTCCAAAAGACTGGGTGTGCCAACTTTCTTTAGAAAAGTCTTTCTAGGTGAGGCCTAAACCCATTTAAGGACAAGGTGGGGTTACTCTCTTTAGAGAAATCTGTGTTGTAAACCCAGCTGTAGGCCAAATTGATAGCTTGAGGCAATTGTTTTACAAGCCCTCTTTGCATACTTCCCAATAAACATTTCTATACATCCTTATATTTACAATCCTTATATTTACTAAGCATAAGAATCTAATACTAAGCATAAGAAGCATAGAGTCAGAAACTAAACTTAATTCTTAAAACAGCCAAGTCAATACTTGTTTTTGTTTTTGTTTGTTTGTTTGTTTTTGGTCAATACTTATTAAGCTCATATATATCCTTATCTAAACTTCTGTTTACACAAAAACATGGAATTAGGTCTCTCAAGGCATCAAAAGAGATCCCTGCTTTCCGTCAGGCATTCTGACCTTCTTAACCATTGTCCTTGAGCAGGCTCCCCATTTTATAGAGGAATAGCCCAAGACAGCATCCAGACAAAGTAATCAAAACTTTAACTTTCCATATTGTTTCCAGAAAATGACTCAGTAAACTGCAAGGACATATCTGACTTCTGGCTAGCTAAAGAAATAACAATAGGAATGGAGCATTGAGAAAGCATCCCAACCCAGTTCAGTTCAAAGTCACAAGTCTGATATTAGCCCCTATGCCCATTACTAGTCCATAAAGTCTCCCTTCAAATCACGGAGTCACAGGCCAGTGGGTGCAGAATCCTGGCGCCAGCAGAGGTCTCCCCATGGCTCCTCGCTTAGCTCCTGCACACTCTGTATGATAAGACCGTGGCCTTCCCTTCTGTGTCTCAAACACTCTGGGGGATGGTTGGCCATACACAATTTCAGAAGGTGTTAGTCCAAGCATATAAGGAGAATTCCGCAGGCAGAATAAGGCAGAAGGTAGGAGAGCCACCCAGTCCTCGCCAGTCTCTGACACCAATTTGAATAAAGTCTCTTTTAACATTCGATTCATTCTTTCTACTTGCCTTGAGCTTTGGGGATTATAGGCACAATGCAACTTCCAATCAGACCTCAGAGCTCGGGCTAAATTTTTCAGGACCTCCCTTACAAAAGCTGGTCCATTATCAGATCCTATTACTTTAGGCAACCCATGTCTGGGCACTGTTTCTTCTAATACTTTTTTTAGCTGTCACAAATACTGTTTCTCTTTTTGTTGAGAAGGCGTCAACCCACCCTGAAAAGGTATCAATAAAAACTAGCAAATACCTGTAACCATACCTGCCTGGCTTAATTTCAGTAACGTCTACTTCCCAACTCAACCCTGGTGGCTTACCTTTCTCTGGGTCCTTGATGTATACTTACTATTCTACCCGGCTTCATCGCCTGGCAGACCCGGCATTGGCTCACCAGTTGCTGTCTGGAGGAGCTGGAGCATTTTTCTCTTTCCCAGATGGGTAGAGCTGTGCAGGTTACGCAACATTTGCTGTCCCAATTCAGCAGGGAGGACTAGTTTGTCCTGAGCTCTCATCCAAGGGATGCTTTCTTCGAGTGCTGAGTGTAGCTTCTGCTCGGCCCATTTTTTTTCTTCTGGGGTATAGACAGGTTTAGAAGGTTGAGATCCCATCCCTGGTGGGGGAAAGGGAACGAGGCATACCTGTTCTGGTTCTTCTTGGATAGTGACCGTCTGGGCCTCTTTGTCAGCCGCTCAGTCGCCTATGGCTTCAAGAGAGTTGCCTCCCCTCCCCCCTTTTTTGTGGACATCACTGCCCCCGGGTGGGAGTAGGAGGTCCAACCGTGCTCCTGGAGAGCTGCTGCTGGATTGGAACCACCAACCCTGTGGGCACCATTCCTGTACACAACCACTACACTAGCGGGGCTCAGCCCCAAGAGAGTTGCCCTTCTGGTGTTCAGGGTTGTGAACAACCACTAAGGCTTTTGGCCAGGATGCTGCTGCCACTATCCGTAAATGCCACCAGTCTTTTTCCTTTTGCTAACTGCAAGGCTTTGGTTAAGGCTATTAACTCAGCTTTTTGGGCTGAAGTTCCAGGAGGCAGGCACTGGCCCACAGTCTCTCCTTGAGCAGTTACCATGGCAGTTCCCGCATACCTCTTCTTGGCATATTTGCTCCTTTTTAGCGCTGGCACGGTGTCCCAGTGCCCCCAGAGTCTGCAACAAGTTTTTAGTTCCTGCTGTACATGGTGATAGTGGGAGCGGCCAGGAAGAGGTTGTCCACATATTGTAACAGCGTGAGGGAGGGGTGCTGGGTTCGGTACTCAGTCAGGTCTTCACGTAGGGCTTCATTGGGGAAGTCGAGTCCACGTAACCCCCCTCTGTTCATCACTCCATTCAAATGCAACAATTTCTTCACTTTCAAAAGGCATGGTGAGGCTGAAGAAAGCTTTTTTTTTTTTTTAATCAGGCACAGTATACCATATGTGAGAAGAAGACAAGGAGTTTGGTAGCATGTACAGGTTAGGAACACTGGGTGGATGTCAATCACTCATCGGTTGACTTTCCGCAGGTCCTGCACCAGCTGGTACCCCGGCCACCGGGCTTCTTTACAGGCAGGAGGGGGATGTTCCAACTGGATTTACACTTGCGCAGGATGCCTTTCTCTAGCATTGCCTGAATGATAGGAGCAATTCCCTCTTTTGCCGCTAGAGGCATGGGGTATTGTTTAGACGGGCTCCGCTCCTGGTTTAAGTTCAATGTAGATAGGCAGCCTGTGTTGAACCCATCCGGTGGTGCTGGTTTCTGCCCATGCCTCAGGGAAGTCCTGTAACCAGCGGTTAGTTGCTGAGTTTGGCTGGTTCTTAATAGGCTGAAACAGTCTGTACCCATCAGCCAAGTTAATGGTGAGGACTTGTGCCGGCCTTGGTTGGAGGTTAGGAGCAGTTAAAGCACGGTCCTTTAGTCAGTTGAACTTGTCTGTTTTCAGACTGTATGGGAGCATTCAGTTTGGTTAAAATGTCTTTTCCCAGTAGGGATGTTGGGCATTCAGGGATAAGCGTAAATGAGCGACTCACCCATCCCATGCTGAGGTTGACCTTGCTGTTGGAGGTCCCTCGGTAACGGTTGGTTCCCATAGTGCCTTGCACCCAGCTGGTGTGGGAAGACATCCAGCCTTTAGTATTAAAACTAAATGCTCTGCTTCCGTGTCCACCAAGAAATCCACCAGTTTGCCCTCCACTATCAAAGTTAACCGAGGTTCAGGGAGGGGTCCCGAACCCTGTCCCCCCTAATCACTATCTCCTTCCATACCAGCAATATATATATATGTATGTATGTATGTATGTATTCTGGTCTCTCTTTTGCTGTTCTGCCTGAGAAGGTCCCTACCTGGGGAGAGGTTTAGGTCTTAAGGTTCCCTTTTCTGGATACTCTCTGGCCCAATATCTCCTCTTATAGTAAATGCATTGGTCCTTGCTGAGTCTATCGTAGGGTCTGTTTCTGGTTAACTTATGCCGTTCCGAAGCTTGCCCCTTACTCCTTTCTGGGACAGCGGCCACAAAAACTCAAGCCATTTCCCTAGCTTCTTTTCTAGTTTCTCGCATCTGGAACTTCCGGTCTTCCATCCTATGTCTTTCCTTTCTCTCTCCTGGAGTTTCCCTATTGTATATACTCTTTCTGCAACTTGTAACAAATCCTGTAAAGTCTTCTCTCCCAGCCTATCAATTTTCTGAACTTTCCTTTTTATGTCTGGGGCTGCCTGAATAACAAAAGCCATCATAATGGCTGCTTTGTTTTCTTCTGCCATAGGGTCCATAGGGGTGTATAATCTAAAAGCTTCCATCACCCTCTCCAGGAAAGCTGCTGGGCTTTCTAGAGGACCCTGTGGGACATCACCTACCTTGGCCAAATCAGTGGGCTTCCTAGCCACTGCTTGGAGACTGGCCATTAGAGTCTGGCAATAAACTCGGAGATGCTCCTTGCCTTCAGGGTCATTAAAGTACCATTGTAGTCTTTCTAGAGGGAATGCTCAATTAATGGTTCCGGGGTTGGTGGTAGACTGCTCATCATCCCCGGGCACCAGCTTTCTGGCTTCCTGTTGAATGCATTCTCTTTCCTCAGTGTTAAAGAGTACCCAGAGAAGCTGCTGGCAATCATCCCAGGTGGTCTGCAGCCAGCCACAGGTATGGAGGGGGTGGCTGTGCTGACAGGAAAGTCTGCTGGGGGGGCCTGAGGTGAAGGGCAGACATCAAGATCCTACTCCGAACTCTGGAGAACAGGACACAGCTGCTTGGGGTGGGACAAAAGAGTTTTCAGGTTTTCCTCCATTGCTTAGAGGACCTGCTTTGGAGGGAGAAACTTGTGGACATGTGGAGGGGGATTAGATGCAATGTCAATAAGTAGACTTGAAGCTCTGGGAGAAATCAGAGAATTATTTCAGAGACATTTAAGCGGAATTGAGAAAGACTGTTCCATACCAGCTCTCGACCTGTAAATATAAAATTCAAATTACGGGGACCATGAGGGAACGGAAAATGAACAACACAAAAACAAACAAACAAACAAACAAACAAAAACAATAGTATACAATTAACACTGGGCCCAAACATACCAATCAATCAAGCGAAAAGCAATAAGCGAAAAGCACACAAAAACAAACAATGATACAAATGAAACCAGCGATCCGAATGAAACAAATGATTTAAACAAAACGAATGGTACCACAACAATCCCGGTACCTCGACGGCTTCCACATGGGCCCAATTTAAATCCCCCAAAAAACCCAGTTTGTCTTTTTATCGGGAACTACCAGGGGAACAGGAGTACGTCTCCTTCACAGAACCCAACCAGTGACCACTTCGGAGCGTCCGCCTTGGTCCTATTCTGGTCTTTGTTACAAGGCGCCACCCAGGAATCTGTCCGGACAAAATTGTTACACTCCTACCTCAAGTTCGGTCGGCGGGTCCCGGGGAATTCGTCTCTATCCTGGACGAGCCCCCATGATGTTGGACCAAGGAGACAAGCTTACCCAATTAGCGCTGAAAACGACGCTGGAGGAACGCGAGGAGTTTATTTTCTAGTTTAACCTAGTGTCGGGCTCACCCCACTACCCAGCACAGTGGTTTCCCATAGCCTTGACCCCAACCACCACACAAAGCCAAGTTTTTATAGTTTCAGGTATTACATAAGGGGAGTGCCCTTTCCCCACTGCCGGCCATAGAGTCCAAATAGAAGGAAGGCGGCTATACTCCATCGGCCAGCTGCTTTCCATGCCCTTCTCTGGTTGCCTGTCAGGGACTTACTGAATTTTGAATGCTTCTTCCTGGTTCCTGGTGTTGCATCCGCTTCGGGGAAGTCACGGGTTTTCTCTGAAATAGAAACTTAGTTTCTGAGTTTCGGCTCTTTTGGAGCCTGTCCTGGTGTTACTCAAGTTTATTGAGTATGAAGAACATAAGGCCCAACGGGTTCTTACACAATCAAGCTCCTCTTCATTGGTTTGACGTCACAAGGTGACGCAGTAACGCCAAGGAAGAACAAATATATCAACATGTCAAGAACAAAGGCAGAATCCTCTTATCTCTAGATGAAGCAAAAGGCTTGTAACCAGTTATAAAAAGTCTTCATCAAAAAGCTTTTTTTAAAAAAAGTAATGCACTATGAGAATCTACAGTTTATCACAGGATTGGAAATCATTACTCCTTCCTATTTCTTTATTCTAAAGAAGAAAAGAAAGCAGACAAAGTCACTGTGACCCTGTGCACCGCAGAGCGTGACACTGCCCAGTCTTCTGCCATCCTCACAATCGTTGCTAGGAGCGCGCTTGCGACCATGGCTAGGCCACCGGGTTAATGAATCCCATTCAATTTCACTTCTCTGTCAGTATCCATTCACTAACTCTTACCATCCTTGCCTCTAAGGAACAGTCGGGCCATACTTCTTCCAAGACAGATTTATTTAAATAGCCAATATCACTTCCAAGCTTCGCAAGCAAAATCTAATATATGTTTTGAAATGATGATTTACCTAGTAAATATTCACACAATTGTTATATACTCATAATTCTTTAATTTTCAAAGATAAAAATGATTTTTTAAGGTGATAGTACCTTGCTAAATTTGCTGGGCCAGAATTGACTGCTCTTTGGACATGACTTTTGTTAAGAAAATGGTGTTGGTTTTTTCTTCAGCTTTTCTTGCGTTTTCTAGAAAACAAGTTGATTAACTTAAAACTGGTGATTTTTTCATATGAATTTAAAATGCATATTGACCCACTGCTCTGGTTTGAAAGTGATTTGTACATCATATTTTCCCCTTCACATTAATTTTTGTGTCAATGCAATGATTGTTAAGAAACTGCATAGAATTGCAAATGAAATTAGTAAGTGTAACCAAATAATTTAAATATGCTCACTATGCTGTGTGGAGTGATTTATTGAATGACGAAAAGGGTGCTTTCTTAAGCAGTGAGCCTCAGGGAGCCGCTGCAGTAGGCTTATCTTCTTGTGGGTATTTCCATCTTCCTCAGCAGCTTCTGGGAAAGTTTGCTGGATTTATTCAACTCTCTAATAGGAAGACTCAAATGAGAGCAATCCTCTTTCCTTTTGTCTGGGTACCATTCCTGTGGGTTTGCTGCAGTTACTGTTTGAGGAAGGTATTGTGTTAGTGTGAAACCGTAGTGGTGAGTGGAAAAGGCACATGTGCCAAAGGGGCTCAGAAATGGATGTAGCTGATTACCTAGCTGAGCCGGAGCCAAGTGGCATAGAGACACTATCAGGACACGGGGTCCCTATCAGAACTGCGCTTTGAGCAATGCACTCAGCAAGCAGATAAGTACTTCTATCCAGGTCTTGTGCCAAAAATAAAGAGATAAATAAGGTGGATTCCCCTCTTCAAAGAGCTCTCAAGGTCTCACAGAAGGAGATATTTGATCAAGTGAGTACTGTATGAAAACGAAAAAATGTGGCAGGTGATTCTGGGACCGGTGGAGGGAGCGATGTTCTTTCCAGAAGAGCTATCGATCGCATGACCAGACAAGCCCAGGCAGGGAAGGAGTGAGGAAGACATCCAAGTCAATGGCACCATTCTGCACATAAACTTTATGTAAGAAAAGGCTCACTACTTCACAAGAGCCTAGTCAAGAGTGGAGTGAAGGATTGTCATGGTAAGGATGAATCTCAAAATGTGAATCTGCATAGAAAGAATTTCCTTCTTAAGAATAGAAATGGGGCTGAGCCCTGGTGGCGTAGTGGTTGTGCACGGGACTGCGGCCCACTGGGATGGAGGTTCGATTCCAGCTCCAAGGTGCAAAGGCTGGGCCTCCTACTCCCATCACCTGAGGGCAGTGATGCCTAAAAAAAATAAAGAAAGAAAATAAAAATAAAGAAAGAAAGAATAGAAATGGTGCTGCCACTCCCAGGCAGACAGAGGGATGAAATAAGGTAAGGGCAAGTTTACTAAGTAGAGTCATGTCATTTCAGGATTTCCATCAGTTTCATTTTGGGGAAACTGTTAGTATTAAACTTATTTTATTTCAGTCTATACAATCAAAAATAGGATTGTGTAGAATAGTAGTCTCTATTTAAATGATTGAGTTTTTTCAGAATTATTGCTCTTTATTTTTTAAAATCATTTTATTGGTGGTTCCTACAACTCTTATCACAATCAATACATACATCTATTGTGTGCAAACCACATTTGTACATTTCTTGCCATCATCATTCTCAAAACATTTTCCTTCTACTTAAGCCGTTGGTATTAGCTCCTCATATTTCCCCTCCCTCCCCACTCCCTCCTCCCTCATGAACACTTGATAATTTATAAATTATTATTTCATCATATTGTACACTGTCCAATGTCTCCATCCCCTTCCCTATTACCTGTACCCCAGTGAGGAGGTTATATGTAGATCCTTATAATCTGTTCCCCCTTTCTACTCCACCTTCCCTCCTTTCTCCTGGTATCCACTCTCACACTGTTCTTGAAGGGGTCATCTGTTCTGGATTCCCTGTGCTTCTGGTTGCCATCTGCACCAGTGTTCACGCTCTGCTCTAGCCTGATTTGTAAGGTAAAATTGAGATCATGATAGTGGGCTGGAGGAAGCATTTAAGAACCAGAGCTATGTTGCATATTTCATTGATGCTTATTTTACTATTATTACTACGATACTTACAGTTTCCTATATACCGGTAGTTGAGGCTTTTGATTCTATGCATATAATTTGAAGTTGCTACTTATTTCTTCTGAAGTGGGCAGCCGATTCCTTCTTTGTTTTTCTTCATCTGGAAGCTCCAGGAAACCTGCTCACTGCGGACGACCTTGCTGGTATTTGAGATACCAGATGTAGATTCCCGTGTCCCAGCAACACGCAAGTCGCCACAGTATGAGAACCTGAGGGACAAGAGGAGAGTCCTCCAGGAGATGGACGGACACAGTTACTGCAGCAATGGCTGCGGGCACCCGGACTATTTGGGAGGAGGGCATGGGAGCTGGCGGTATGACAGGCATCTCAGGGGCAATGGTTTAGGCTTGGCTTAGTATGACTGTTAGCATAACCACTGTGATAAAATGGCTGTTACCAATATCATAATATATTTTTTATTGCATGAGCTGCTTCCCATTTGGGACCCGTTTGTACTTTTTGTGCTTAAAGTACCCAGATTTCCTCCTGCTATTCTCTTCCCATGAACTCCTTAATAAAAATGAAAACCATTGGGCTCAAAACAAAAACTCAAAAATAGCTATCTTCTTTAGCCCAGTAATTCTTCTTTGGTGAATTTATTTTATAAAGATATGGGCAAAAATCAACCCATAAGTGTAAATCTGGTATTTATTGCTAGGTTGTGGACTTGTCAATTAATTTCTTAGGTCCACAATCAATCCTCATGGAACTAACAAACAAAACATAGAATTGGATAAATTCAGTGATGGAATTCAAATAATTTAACAACCATTTCACTGCCTTAATGATCATTTTAATTATAAAGAGTTTACTGAAAGATAGTTTATTTCATTCAGGTAGTACTTATATATGACTAATAAAATAGATTCAGAAAACTAGGTTATGTTATTTAAAAGACATATATTAATAGTATCTGAAAAAACAACAAAATGATTATTGAGGATATTTCCATATTGCTTCTTGACTAGAATCTTCACTAGCAATATTCTTCACTTTTATCTGATTGTTATGGATACCTGACTTGTCCTTAACCATCTTTTTGCTGTAGAAGTAGGATGATATTCTTTTAAAGGTAGGTCAATTAGACAATAGTCCTTGTGTTTGATATATTAGAAACTGGTGACCTCTTCTCTGGACATACAACATTCATTTTTGAAAACCCCCTTTCTGCTTCTGCTGAACTTGTTCTGACACTATTTTTAGCTCTTTGAACACTTGCAAAAATTGCATGATTTATTCAATATTTCATGAAATTTGGTGAACAACACAACACGAAATGTACAACAGCCATGTCACTTTCTGGTTGTTTGACCCTTTTTTATCTCTTTTGAATGGGCACAAATATAAATCTCTTCTACTTACTCAGGTAGCTGTCTTCCACGGTGCCTTCAAATTTTCTTGATTTACTGAGAGCTTCTAGTGTTGTATTGATCTGTGGAAATGTTTCATTTGGTATTTCATCTTTTTTTTGGAGTGTTTTGCAGTTTGGACTATCTCTTCTCGATTATATGCTACCTCTTGAAATGATTGGATGTTAACCAATTATTTTTATTGTAATGGAACTATAGTCCTTTGATGTGCTCTCTTTTTAAAAAAATCATTCTATTGAGGGGTCGTACAGCTCTTATCATCACACAGTACATACATCTATTCATTGTGTCAAGCACATTTGTACATTTGCTGCCATCATAATTTTCAAAACATTTTTTCTATTTGAGTCCTTGGTATGGGTTTCTCTTTATCCCCCTCCCTCCCTCTCCCAACCTCCCTTCCTTATGAACCCTTGATAATTTATACATTTTTTTTTCATGTCTTACATTGACCAATTTCTCTCTTCACCCACTTTTCTCTTGGCCATCCCCCTGCGAGAGGGTTGCATGTAGATTGCTGTGATAGGTGTCCCCTCTCTCCCCCACCTACCCTTTCCCCTCCTTTTATTGCTACTCTCATTATTGGTCCTGAAGGATTTATCCATCCTGAATTCCCTGTGTTTTCCATTTCTTGTCTGTAACTGTTTATATGCTCTGGTCTAGTTGGATTTGTAAGGTAGAATTGGGATCATGATAGTTGGGGGGAAGGATGCATTTAAGAACTAGAGGAAAGTTGTATGTTTCATTGGTGCCACACTGCACCTTAACTGGCTTGTCTCCTCCCCATAACCCTTCTGTAAGGGGTTGTTCAGTTGTCTACAGATGGACTTTGGGTCTCCACTCCACACTCCCTATCATTCACAATGATGTGATTTTTTTTTTTTTTGTTCTTTGATGCCAGATACCTGGTCCTATTGACACTTTATGATCACACAGGCTAGTGTGCTTCTTCCATGTGGACTTTGTTGCTTCTGAGCTAGATGGCTGCTTGCTTACCTTCAAGTCTTTAAGGCCCCAGATATATCTGGGGCTATATCTGATAGCCAGACACCACCAGCTTTCTTCACTGCGTTTGCTTATGCACCTGTTTGTCTTCAGCAATCATCTCAGGAAGGTGTGCACAACGGGTATGCCTAGCTCTTTAGTGCTCATTCCTTTCATCTCCTAATAGAAATAACAGTTAAAGATATAAATGTCACTAGGTTCTTCCTCTGCCTACCCATCTTACTTACTTCTTTCTTCATATTATGTTTTTATTCATTACTATCACTGATCTGATCACTTGTTTCAAAGAAGAAATATTTTCATATTTTTTTTACATGGAGATGTTTGTTTGATATTTTCTTCTGTTGTGTTGACTCCTTGTTCTTCTATGTATTCTTTCTGTTGTTACTTTGTTGTTTTTCTTCTAGTATAGTCTGATATTGAAGGAAAGTGGAGGAAGGTATATAAGAAGTGAGGTGTGTTGACTTGTAGATATTTCTCAGGCCCTTACTCTGAGCATAAATCTCCAGTCCAGGTGGGTTACTACATGGCTCAAAATGAATCCTGACATGTGGCAGTTTCTGTGATTGACCTAGACCAGTAATTGTGACCTGAATGTCATCCAGTATGTCTCCTTCCCTGACCACCCTGAAAGGTAGGGTGATTTTTTTGTGTATCTTCTCTTTCTCTGTCAACCTCTCTCTAAGGCTCCAGGCACCTTCTAGAAACCTGCCTATGGCTTATTACAGCAATTAAAGGGTTGAAGATATGGCTTTTCAACATATGCTACTTACTTTTGAAAGGTTCTCTTTATTGCTCACGAACCATGGAACCCAGTATTGCTCTGAGATTTCCTCCACAATTTGGTTTAAATTTGCTTTATTAAAAATTATTCATGAGGGGCATAGGGAAAAGGCTACTACTGTATATAAAAATTAATGGGGTGATGTCCAGGTAATATGGCAGGGACTAGTCCAAGTCCAGGGCTACCTAGGCCAACTAAAAAGGAGGCAGTGGAGGGAGGGAAGATAACAATGTGTAGCAGGGGAACAAGGCACTAACCCATCCAAGGGGAGGGTATTGCTTATAGCTCCACAGGGAAAGAGGGACCACAATTTAACCCAGTGACTCATTGAGCAGGGAGGCAGTAGAGGTGTCTGAGATTCTGGCCCTAATCCTGATCATGTGGACAGCTGCCCCTCCCCACCTCCCAGAAGAATTTACTTTAGAAGACAGCACTGACGCTCAGGGGAGAGACAAATATCTGACCAGAGCACAGGGGAGCAAATGAAGGGGGAGGAAAAGAGAGGGGAGCTCATCCTGGTCCACCAGGATGGTGGATGATCTTAAAGATGATCTCCCCACTCAGAATAGTGAGTGCACAGAGAGGACCCAATAGCCAGCTCCACTAGGAAACATGACGTCTCTTCCTGACTCAAGGCCCTACAGGAGACAACACTGAAGACCCAGTGTTGGGATTGCAGATGGTCTGACCCTACTACACAGAGGAAAACACTAAGGGCAAGCAGCAGAGCAGCGCATGGATCAGAGCACGGAAGTCTTGAGGGAGTGCCAAGGATATACCTGGGGGCCAGTGCATGGAACCCCATCAGACTCAACTGGAGGTCACTCCTAGAGGTTGACAAACAGACCTTGAACTATTTACAGGTTTTGCATATTTATTTATTCACTCATTCATTTATTTCTTTATGTATACTTTCTGGATATGGTGGGTTTTTTTCTTGTTGTAGTCCTCACTTTGCTTTCTTTTGTCACTTTGTCTTACTATGTCTTGCCTTTTGTGCATTTCATTATCTCTGCAGGTCTAGCTAGATAAGATAGACTGGATGATCAGTGGGGGAGGGGATGGGGGGAGAAAACAATGGGATCGATGGTTCCAGGGGATATGGGAGAGAGGGAGGTGGAGGAAAGGAGGTGGTATTGACCAACCCAAGGACAAGGGAACAACAAGTGATCCAAAATCAGTGGCATGGAGGGTATGAGCGGCCTGGTAGTGATGATTGACGAAGGATAGGGTAATCGAGAGAAATTACTGGTTTTAAATCCAAATAAAGGCTGAGCATGATAGTGGGACAAGAAAGAAGTAAAAGGAAATAGAGGAAAGAAATAGGATGCAAAGGGCATTTATAGAAGTCTAAATACATGCATATTCATAGGTAAATGTATTTATATATGATGATGGGAAATAGATTTACATGCACATATTTACAGGTTCAGTATTAAGGCAGCTGATGTACATTGGGTTTCCACTCAACCACTTCCTAAATGCAAGAACATATTATTCTGTCAAATTGGCTTACAATGATGCTCACCTTCCCGACAGCATCACTGAAGGCAAAAGTGTGCATACACAATGATGGTGAAGAAAGCTGGTGGAGCCCAGTTACCAAAGGATATAGCATCTGGGGTCTTAAAGGCTTGAAGGCAAACAAATGGCCTTCTAGCTCAGAAGCAACAAAGCCCACATGGAAGAAGCACACTAGTCTGTGTGACCACAAGGTGTCAAACGGATCAGGTAATAGATATTAAAGAACTAGAAATTTTATTATTGCAAATGAGGGGAGTACAGGTTGGAGACCCAAAGTCCATCCACAGGCAACGGACTTCCCCTTACAGAGGGGTTGCAGGGAGGATACGAACCAGTTAGGGTGCAGTGTATCAATGATGAAGCATACAACTTTCCTTTCCTACCTTACAAATCCGGCTAGACCAGAGAATGTACACTGGTACAGATAGGAGCCGGAAACATAGGGAATCCAGGTCAGATGATCCCTTTAGGACCAGTGGTGAGAATGGTGATACTGGAAGAGTAAACGGAAGGTGGGATAGAAAGAAGGAACTGATTACAAGGATCTATATATAACCTTTTCCCTGGGGTACAGACAATGGGGAAGTGGGTGAAGGGAGACGTCGAGCAGTGTAAGATGATGAAGTAATAAGAACTTATAAATTATCAAGGCTTTATTAGGGAGGGGAAAGCAGAGAGTGAAGGGAAAATGAGGAGCCGATGCCACAGGTTCAAATAGAAAGCAAATGTTATACAAGAATGATGATGACAACTATTCTTGACACACAATGGATTGTGATAAGAGTTGCATGAGCCCTCAATAAAAGAATTTAAAAAATTATTCATGAGTCGTAGTGTTCAAAATGGGTTCTTTGCTAGGTGCACTGAATTGTTTCACATGTCCCAGCTTCAGTCCTTACCCTGATTTCTCTATCTTTTCCATTCACTGTGAATTAAAACTCCTCCTTAAAATTTCTGTGACAATGTGTTCCTTGACTCCTCAAAAAAAAATTTTGGGGGGTACAACATGAGTCTCAGAATGACATCCTAAGTCATCTACGAAGGCATCCAATCCTATCTTCCTCTCCAGCCTCATTTCCAACCTGTCCTTCCATTACATGGACACTAAATGGCAGAATTTCCAGTTATCCAGCAGATGGCACAAAAGCCCAATCCAGAATTGAAATAGATTTTCTTTTTTTTTTTGGGGGGGGGGGGCATCACTGCTTTCCGGCGGTGGGAGTAGGAGGCCCAGCCCCACAGCTGGAATTGAACCGCCGTCCCAGTGGGCTGCAGTCCCGCGCACAACCACTATGCCACCGGGGCTCAGCCCTGAAATAGATTTTTTAAAACTGTATTATAAATTAGGTGAAGTTGATCATCAGATTATGTCTTCCAGTCTATAATTTATACATAGTTTGCGTCAACTTACTCTGTTTAATTCCCTCAAAACACCAAGACTGATCCTGCTTGTTCCCTGTGTTTCCTCCTCCTTTCCTCACCCTCTGAACTTTGTCCTTGGATAAGTGCCCCCCTTTTGATTTTAAATGGTTGAGAGTCCTAATGTGGACTGAGTTCAGGTGCAGAATTAAGGGATTGGCTAAGTACCATCATCTTGCAGGTTCCACCAGTCTCTATCGAGTAATAGGGCTGATCTTTTTTAAATACAATTTTGACATCTCTTCCTTGTTTTCTCTCACTGTATCAAAGACCTTTCCAAAGAAGTTGATAGTGATAGGTAGGGGCCAGCTAGATCTTCTTGTCTCAGGGTTGGAGGCTGACGTTGTCGGTGTCAATTAGCCCATTAGATGAATTGTTTATTTATTTATTTATTTTATTTTAGACATCACTGCCCTCAGGTGGTGGGAGTACGAGGCCCAGCCTTTGCTCCTGGGAGCTGGAATTGAACCTCCAACCCAGTGGGCCGCAGTCCCGCGCACAACCACTACGCCACCGGGGCTCAGCCGAATTGTTTGTTTATGTCTTTGTGTTTTCGTCATTCTTTCCTCAGGGCCTCGTAGATAGTTGCTTTTAGTAGGATGTAGAACATTATGGAACATAGTCTTTGTGAGCTATAGTATACCAACTGACAGAAGCTCTCCCTAAAACTATGGCCCTGAGTCCCGAGGTCCAGCTGCCAATTCCCTCAAGGTGTTTGGTTCTGTCTAAGTTTTCATAACTTTGCTTCCAGTGTGCCCCGCCACATTCATGGGAATATTGGCAGTGAAGATGAACACACATACACAAATGTCCTAAATGAAACATATATATATATATATATATATATATGAACACTTTCAATGTCCCTCCCACACCTGTTCAGTCGATATGTCTATCTAGTTGTAGTCCTTCATTATTGCATAAAATATCAATAGCATTTTATTCTGTCACCTCTAATTTTCACAAACCTCCAAAAAATGTTTTCCCTGATTCTGCATTCACCACTCAGCCCACCTGCCACGCCCCCAGGTTTGCCCCGCCGCAGTGAAGTCATCATGAGCTTTTTTCGAATCCCGATGAAAAAGAAGGAACTTACTCCTTTGGCCTGATGATAGCCGCCCAGCAAGCGGAGCCTCGTCTTTTGCTGTCTATTCCCTTCGAAAATCCGATGTGATCACTGATACAAAGAAGAATCCAGAACCTCGGGAAACTGTGAATGCTACTGTCCCTCAAAAGCCAATGACGATCAACCAACAATGGGATCCCAGGAACAGCCGCAGACGGCCCGAAAGGGCCACCAAGTGACCAGATAGCGCTTCTGTCTTCCAATGGTGCTCAGCGGCAACACTTCTGCACCAGCAGGATGATGGAGACCGGTCTTCTGCTACCAGTGCAGCAGAAAGGCTTCTGCTACATTTTAAGGGTGTTGCCTGCGTTTTGGACTTTGAATAGAAAGTTCAAGGCAGTGTAGCAAGAACTACATGATCCAAAATGAAATTTCTGTGTTTGTGAATCAAAGTCCCAAACTTCCACCTCCACTACCTTAAGATAGCAGTCATCTGGTTCTGCACACACTAGGGAGTTTCAGTCATAAGTCCAAGGGAGTATCTCTGTTCCTTAAATGTGCTACAGGTGAGTTTAAGGCAACGTCCTATTGACTTACTGGGGATTACAAATCTGAAACTTCTGGTGGATGTTGTGCACTACAAAATACAGTCTAAAGTCTTGGTTGTCTATAGCACATCATCTGGGTCACTAAGGGTTGGATAGAATGAATATACTCAAGTGTAAGCCAGCCTAAATATCAGCTGAGGCATCTAATTCTACCACAAAAATTGTGTAAAAATGTGCTGGAACGTTAATCTTATACATGAGTATATATAGTAAGCTGAAAGTTTCCACTTATCTATTCCCAACCTTTTGATGAAGCACTTTACCACTTTCCAAGTGGCTACATCATTCTATAGTCCTACCATCAGTGTATGAGGGTTTCAATCTCTCTGAACCCTTCCCAACATTTGTTGTTTTCTGCTTTTATATTTTTTCAAACTTTGTTATTAATGCTGGGATGAATTGATACTCCAATTGTTATTTAGATTTGGATCCCTCAAAGATCAGCAGTTCAAACTTACCAGGCTCGCTGTGGAAGAAATGAGTTGGCAATTTGTCCCCCAAAGACTACCGCCTTGGAAACCTATGATGAAGGTCTACTCTGTATGTTTCTGATCAGAAATAACTCAAAAGGAATGACAACAATGCCAAGGAGAGACCATCTTTCCATAGTGATTAGGAATCATCCAAAGTGGGCATGATTTCCAAATATTTTGCATCCTTTGAACACTATTTGTTTGATCTCTTCTACAAATGAATTATTACATTTGTCAGTTTATCATACTGGGATGGCTTGAGAGAGTTGCTGTGATGTTGAAAGCTTTATCACTGGCGTTTTCAAATACCAGCAGGGCCATCCAAAGTGAGCATGTTTCAGCAGAACTTCCAGACTAAGAAGAAGCTATAAAATAGGAATAGGCTGTCCACTTCAGAGGAAACAACCACTGAAACCCTTGTGGAGAGCCATGGAACATTATGAAATACTGAAAGCCTGAGGATTAGCAGCAGAACTAGCAGCAGAGATGGCACCGGAAGATGAACCCCACAGGTTAGAAAATACTCAATATATGAATATTTTCTAAGGAATAGCTGTTTTGTCAAAGTAGAGGCCACCATAATGACGGACTAAAAATCCTGCAGGAGTAATGCCTTCAAATTCTTCTTTTGTTGATGGGACACCACTTAAAATTAGAAGAAGCGACTACAAATGTCAATTAATTATTGGAACTTGGAAAACATGAACCTAGGAAAATGGAAAGTCATGAAAAATGAAATGAGATACATAAAGATCTATATGCCAGGTAGATCTCTATTTCAGCTCAATATTAGCTGAAATGACCTAGTAGGAGCCATTTTGAAACACAGAACCATTTGGATTACTATGCCAGAACTCAAGAATGATGGTTTCAAATTCGTCATCACAAAGGACATTTCAAAATCTTGAAGTACAATGCTGCCTGTGAGAGAATATCTATCTGCACACAAAGACATCTAGCCAAAATGACTGTTATTTAAATTTATGCACCAAACAAAATCAATGATGCAGACACTGAAGAATTTTACCAATGTTTTTAGTCTGAAATGGATTCAACATGCAATCAAGGTTAATTGGTAATTATTAGTGATAAGAATGCAAAACTTGGGAACAAACAGTAACAGTACTTGGAAAATATCGCAAGAGATTACATGAAATAAATTTTGTAAGACCAACAACTTTTCATCACAAACATCTTTTTCAACAACACAAAAGACTACTGTACATGCGATTGCTCCCTATGGAATATACAGAAATCAAATTCACAACATTTGTGCGAAGACATATAGAGGAATTTGGAAGACAGCTATTTGATCAACTGACTGGAAGAGATCTCTATTTGTAACTTTTCCAAAAAAGGTGACCCAACAGAACGTGCAAATTTAGAACAATATCGTTAAAATCACATGTAAGTAAAATTTTGTTGAAGATCATCCAACAATGGTTATAATTGTCTATTGACAGGGCAAGATTCACAAAATAATAGGAAACAAGTAACATCTTTGCTGATGCCACATTAATCTGTCTGAAAGCAGATAATATGAGAAATATGTTTGTGTTTTATTGTGTGGATAACAAACCATGGATAGCCTTGAGAAGAGTGGGAAGTTCAGAACACTTATTTGTGCTCATGTGGAATCTGCACATGGGTCAAGAGGCAACTGTGGGAACAGAAAAAGGGAATACTGCATGGTTTATAATCAGAAAAGGTGGGCATTCGGGTTGTGTTTTTTCATACTTTTGCAATCTGTAAGCTGAGCAAATAACTAGAGGAGATGGAGTAGATGAGAGGGTACCCCCAAAAAAGATTTTTTTCAACGCTGATGCTTTTAAAATTTTCACAAAACAACCCATCACCTTCAAAGTAGTCTCCATTACACTTAATACATTTGTCAAATCTGTGATTTCATTCTTGGAAGCATTTTTCAAACTCATCTGTTTGGTTGGCTGACAGCACCTCCCTTGTTTTATTCTTTACCTCTTTTATGTCATCAAATCACTGTCCTTTCATTTCCTTCTTCACTTGCAGGAACAAAAAGAAATCACATGGAGAGAGGGCAGGTGTCAGGGGCAAGACAGGCATATTGTTGCTTTTTTTTGCCAAAAACTGATGGGCTGAGATGACTGCATGAGCAGGTGCATTGTCATGGTAGCAAACCAAGATCGCCATTTGCCACAAATCAGGCCTTTTTTGTCCCACACTGTTATGCAATCTTTTCAGAACCTCTATATAGAGAACTTGATTAACAGTCTGACCTGGTGGATTGGTTTTTGTCTATTTGGGAAGTTGATGGATGTACCGAATGAGATTTGCCCTCAATCTACATTTTGTCTTTTTGAAAATGAGAAGATCCCCTCGTATACTTGAGTTTTTCCAATGACACTATCCTTGTAAGCTGAATTCAACACCACCATTGTTTCTTTGGCATTTTTCCTGAACAGGAAAGAAAATTTTGCAGCTACACACAGTTCTCTTAAATCATCCATCCAAAAAAGTGAGATTCAAGTGAAACTGCTTTTACAAAAAATTCACCGTAACTAGAGAGAACTTTCCCAAGAGATGTCACTGGGTGCACTAGCTCAGAGTGGGTGGTTGTAATGTAGGCTCACATAGCAGGGAAAAATGCTACTCTGGAAGCTCTGCGCATTGGAGCTTTTCTGGTTTTTGTTTGTTTTGCTTTGCTTTGGAGGTGGTACCCCTTCATATGAAGAAGAATATGGTATCAGAACTTGATAAAGAATTGTTAACTTTAATATGCATATGACACAATCTTGCTTTTGAAAATGAGAAGTTGAAGCATTAGCTGATGAAGATCGAGGATTGTAGCCTTCAGTATGAATTATAAATTAATGTAAAGAAAACAAAAACTCTCATGACTTGATCAATAGGTAACATCATGATAACTGGAGAAAAGTTGTTCAGGAATTTTTTCTTTTTGGATTCATAATCAATTCTCATTAAAGCAGCAGTCAAGAGATAAAGCAACACATTGCATTGGGTAAATCTGCTGCATAAGAACTCTTTAAAGTATTGAAAAGTGTAGCGGTCATGTGCCTATGTTAATTTCATGATTGAGATGTAGAGGTGGAGTCTAGTCTATTAATTTGAAGATAGTCATTGAGTAGCCATTGAAGCCTCCATGTGGGCATGGCTTTCTCCTGAGACTTCTGGGAAATCTCGTGATATTTCCCTCGTGGAGATGAGACGCTATCTCCCCAGTTGTTGGGAGTTAGTCTCAGAGACAACAAACTGCGGACAAGACAAGATGGTAGCCTCCAAGCAGCTGGAGGAGCCACATGGCCTTGTCCTGATGGCACCAGACTTCTGAAGTTGGAGAAGCCACATGGAGACCCCTGCCAGCGCTGAAGTACCACTTCTACTGTCCATGCTGTTGATGGACCCTGAGCCCTGGAAGTGAGAAGCCATAAGGGGACGCCTGCCAGCGCCAGGACTCTGCACCTATTGGCCTGTGACTTCGTGAGTCGGAAGGAGACATTGTAGACTGGTATCGGACATATGAGCTAATATCTGATTTATGACTTTTTACTGCACTGGGCTGGGATGCTTTCTCAATGTTCCATTCTTCTTGCATATAAGCCATTCCCCTATATCCATATGTGTGTCTATGAGTTTGTTTCTCTAGTTTACCCGGACTAACACAAAAAGCAAGGAGGTTACTTTGAGGACTAAAATATGCCTGATTCAAACCATGGTTTTTCAATCCCTTCACCTGAATATGAAATTTGGATATTGAAAAAGGAATCCCAAAAGAGGAATTGATGCATTTGAATGATGGTGTTACTGAAGAATATTGCGAGTACTGTGGACTGCCAAAAGAATGAAAAAAATCTATCTTGGAAAAAGTGCAGCCAGAATTTTCCTTTGAATAGCGAGTCTTAGTCTTACATACTTGGGACATGTTAGCAGCAGAGACCAATTCTTCGGAAAGGATGTCATGCTTGGCAAAGTTGAGATATGTGACAAAGAGGAAGACCTTCAATGAGATGAATTGGTACACTGAGTGCAACAATGGGTGCAAACATTGGACTAATGGTGAGGACGGCACAAGACTGAGCAGAATTTCGTTCTGTTGTACAAGGTTTGCTGTGGGTTGGAACTGACGTGATGGCACCTGACAAGGACAACAACTTGCTCTTGTTAAATATATTAAAAAAAAATGATGAAGATAATGTTTGACTGTAGCGACACATCGACGGGAGCTGCCAGAAATTCTTTCTGGATTCAGAAGAGAACATCAAATGAGGGATGTCATTGCTGGTATCAGATAAATTCACCCCATTGAATTGCTTTGATTTTTTGACTGCTTCATCCACGAGCGCTGGTTTTGGATCCAAGTAAAATGAATCCTTGAAAACTTTAATATTTCTCTGTTTTTCATGATACTACCTATAGGTTCAGTTGTTTACCTTGAGTTTTAATCCTTATTGAAGTTCATAGATAGACATTTTGAACTGTTTAAAAGCTTTTAAAAAGTATACCTACCCTTTATATAAAACTCTCAATTATACATATATAAATTTCTATGGATGTATCCCTAGGTTATCCAGAATAATACTTAAGCAAAGCCATTCAATTGGGTGGATTATAACAAATGATGGGTAGCATTGAGAAGAATGGGAATAAGTAAACATTTCATTGTATTCTTGTGAAACCTGTACACAGACCAAGAGAAAGTTCTTTGAACAGTATAGAGGATATTGTATGGTTTAAAATCATGAAAGGTATGTATCAGATTTGTATCCATTCACCATGCCTTTTTAATCTTTATGCTAAGCAAAAACCCAAGATGCTAGACTATACTAAAAAGAATGCCATATCAGGGTCAAAGAAGAGCTCATTAACAGCCTGCAATATGCAAGTGACACAACACTGCTTTCTGAAAGCAAAGAAAGCTTGAAACATATGCAAATGAAATAAAAACCTATATATGAACTTCAATAAAGATTAAAACTCAATGTAAACAACTGAATCTATAGGTAGCATCATGAAAAACAGAAAATATTAAAGTTTTCAAGGATTCATTTTACTTGGATCCAAAATCAATGCTCATGGAAAAAGCAGTCAAAAAAAACAAAAACAAATGATGTATAGCATTCAGCAGATCAGTTGCCCAAGACTTCATTAATGTGTGGAAGAACAAAGATGTCACTTTGAGTTTTAAGGCGTGCATGGCATTTTCAGTGTGATGCACACATGAAGCCTGGAAAACCAGAGAAGACTTGAAGCACTTGAATTACGGCGCTGACAAAGAATATTGAATGTAGCAGAAAGCAAACTTGTATCTTGGCGGGGGAAGTATTGCTCTTTAGAAGTGAGGATGAGAATCTTCATTTCCTGTGCCCAAACCAGCAAGGACAGTAGATGAACTGTCCTTGGAAATGAACATCGTGCTTGGTTGAAGGTCAGTGAGAAGAGGAAGACCCTCAACGAGATGGAGTCCCACAGTGGCTGTAAAAGTAAGCTCAAACATAACAGCTATGAAAATGGCACAGGACTAGGTAGGACTTTATGTAGGTATGCTATAACTGGGGTGGAGACAACTCCAGGGCACCTAATAGTACAATATTAAAAATAGTGAAAGGTTAGTTATTTCAGATCAATTTAAGGGGCCTCTGGTAAGTGAGCATGTGTAGGACTTACAGGACTGTAAAAAGCAGGATGGTCGGTTTAGAAGATTTTCAAGAATGGACAAGTCGGATGTCAATAAGGTATTCCACTGGGGAAGGACTTTTGAGAGCATACAGTCTATCATTTTCAAACATGGTTTTTATAATTTTCCTTTAAATAAACTCCAATTGATGAAACAAATCATCAACAATAACAAAACCCTAATTAAAGCACAAAGAGAGAAGAGACATAGCAAAACTCATACCAAGTCTCTTTGCTCCACTCTACTCCCACCTCCTTGGTGACTAGTGTAATGAAGAATTGATCAGTTGCTGAAATTTATAAAATATTCCCTCAACACCTTAGGAAAAACCACTAATGCAGTGCAATCTTTCATGTTACCACAGAGGAAAGGGATTTTCAGAGAAGGGTAGCTCTAAATTTAAAATAGAAAAAAAATATATGAAAGGGCAAACAAATGCACATAAATTGCTTTTAAAGGAAAAAAGTAGCCAACAAAGACATTCAAAATGCATCAATAAATTCAATACTTGTGTTTTCTGCAAATCTGGCACCTTCAACTAGGTTTTATAATGTGTGAAATTTCTGCTATTTTAAACTCTGCGTTCTCTTATACTTATTGCTGCATGTGGTTTGTGAAAACCACAGAAAATCAGCGTTCAAGGAAAGCTGACTTTCATGAGCAGTATTCGCATATATCCACTCTATGCCTGCAAATAGCTTTACACTGTGCTTTTTGTGTGGCTCATAAACAATTTTTGAAAGCAATTTTAAGCCATAAAAAGTACTGATTTGACAGCCTGAAGCGAGTCATGTTAGAAATTCCCCATAAAAATCTGTCCAAATAATGTTCGCAAGTGTATGCAACAACCTTTTAAAATGTGTTTACATCGCTTCTTTTCAGTACAAATTCATGCATAATTATTCTGACACAATTATTCTTAGGTTTTCCTTTGTTGGAACAAATGATCCCTGATGGAAATACTTCCCTCTAGTTCTTAGGTAGCTGGGTACCTCTCCATATAGCCGTTATTATCACCTATGATGTTCCAAGGGCAACAGCAATAAACTTCTCAGCCCACAGACTAGGAAGGTCGCAGGATCTCGTGAATGGTCCCAGAGAGCTCCCTTTTAAAATATTGGTGCTGTATCTGTCAGATAAGGCTGACAATCTCACCAAAAGTGGTGTTTCAGCTGTCTTGAATATTTTTCTGCTTCTTTCTACCTCTAGTGTTTCCCGGGGACGGTGGTGATCAGGGCAGAAACTAGAGATGCCACCTCAATCAGGCCCTTTCTGTTCACTTTAACCCTGAAACGCTTCTGGTTGCCTTGGAAATGTCATCACCAACCTTTTTTGGAGTAAGACCCTACAGCAGATCACAGCTCACAGCCACCACAGTGAACATTTCACCCACGTCTCACCTCTCTCTTTCCCAATGAGCCTCTGCCTGGATTACAGAAACACCTTGTTCACGAACAAGTCTACTCTCTCTGGCAGTCACACTTAGGTGATCTGGTGGAGACAGCTGGAGTCACACTGAACTGGATAGCTGACAACCCGAGGAAAGTTGCACCTAGCTCTGCTCGGAGTTGAACACCTTTTCTTTGTTTGGGGTAGCAATGTCTGCATATAAATCTACTCTTAATTCTAAGAACTGCCTGTTTGACACCCTAGATTTCAAATATACTATAAATATGTATGCAGTAAACTTTTCAGACATAGCTTTTCAGCTTCTAAGGAGCACACTGGCTGTATTACTTCTAAGACAGATTTAGTTGTTTTTGGTTCTTTGTGTATGTTTTTGTCAGTATTTTTCACCAGCAACATAATTCAATTGCATCAACTTTCTTTAGGCCTTCCTTATTCAATGCCCAACTTTCACATGTGTATGAAGCAATTGGAATACCATGGCTTGAGCCAGGCACACCTTAGTCCTCTAGAAAAATCTCTGACCTTCAACACTTCAATAAGGTCTTGTGTAGCAGATTTCGCCAGTGCAATGTGTTGTTTCATTTTTTGACTGCTGCTTCCGTAAGCATGGATTGTGAGTCCAAGAAAATACAATCTTGCACATTCACAGGGACACAATGAATGTGAATCAACTTGATGGCAATGAAATTGGTATTTGGGTAGTTTATCTGCAATACTACAAGACATAGTATCTTTCTGAATTGGTCTCATTTATAAAGAGAGTACTACAGTCCTAAAATTTGGACCCCATGTTAGGGAAGGGGGGGGGTGAAAGAGACAACTATTACAGGAAGAAATCCAATACTGGGCTACTGTTATAACAAATTACACAAAATAAAATACCTGGGTGATGTAAATAGCTTGTGCTGAACTAACCCAAACATTGGCCATTCTCTTGCAGACAACACAACTATGGAAGGAACACCTGGCAATCAGTCTTCATAAAAATTATAGTCAGAACAGGAGGAAAATGTGGCCACCAGACAGCACCTTATATCCAGAACTCTGCCTGTCCCAGCTAGAATGCAGTAGGTTGGGACTTACGCTTTAGGAAATCAGATGCATGACCTGAATTCTCAGTGCTCCAAGATTAGTTTTGATTTTTCCTTCTTTGAAAAAAAAATGTAAAACTTCCCCTCACCCACTCCATAGAAGTTGAAATTCATATAGCAGCTAGTCTCTGAGGCACCCCCTCCTCAAGTTTAGCAACCCACCAGTGCATGGGACTTACCTCCTTCCAACCTTGCCTGATTGCCTTTCTCTCTTTGTTCCCCCACTCCCCCTAACTTTCTGAATTCCGGGATCCTGGCATGGAGGTCAGATCACATGACATGATGTGTAATCTACATACCTCTCCCCTAAAAACTGGCCAACCCTCCCCCTCCTTGTAAGAGTTCAATTCCTATACCACCCGATCAGCTACCCGAGAGCTAGGAAGCATAGCAGCAGTCTCTGAGTCTCCCGCACCCACAGCTTGGCAATCTATCTGTGCATGGACTCATGTCCTCCTGATCTCTCCACCCCTAATAGAAGTCCTCTCTCACCCTGCCACTGTGCCCCATTCCTACTGTCTACCTACCCCTGGAACCCCTTTAGGGAAATAGGATTATATGGTATGGCTCAGAAATGCATTATTGACCATTAGCTTCCTGAGAGCTGGGAAGCTGACACCAAACCTAGTGCCCCTTTCTACATACAAAATATCATTGGTCCACTGTGCTCTTCCTATAGTGTATTTTGCATTGATAAACGACCTGGTAGATGATCAGATATGCTTTCCACCTACCCCATCCACCACTATCCCAAGACCCCACTTCCCTTTTCTCATTGAGACACACTTTCACATAAGCTAACAAGTACTAGCACATCGCTTAAACTCTTCTTCCCAATTTATTAAAAATTACATTTAACCAGAGATCACCTATTATTAATACTATTACTTAAACACTACTCATAGCTCCTATTCTCCATTAATGCTACACACACAATGGTAGCACTTCTTCCTCATCCCCACCCAATGCAATTTACAGCCCCCTTATGATATTTTTCCTTTAAACTAAAAAGCCTCCCCCCACACGCACGCACCACCAGCAGCACACACACAACCCAGGCCCTAAACACCACCTACAGCTGGACCATGTCTTGCAAACAATAGCCAATAGCAGTAACAAAAACAACAAAAACAAATAAGAGAAACAAAAGTCAACAATTTAAGATTACCCAAACCAATTTAATTCACAAAACCACTGAAACTACCAGAAAAGAGAAGATAGGAAAATGATCTTTAGGGCTATAAAAGAAATCTGGGGATCAATTCTAAAAATAAAAGAAAGACTTGAGATACTAAAAACCTCAGACACAAAAGAAAACCAGGAGGTAAACAATGAGACAGCAAAAATAAGAAACACTGTACAAGAATTAAGTAATAGAATTGAAGAAAAGGAAAACCAAATCAGTTAACTGGAAGATAACTATGCAGACTTCAGCAAATGAAACAATCAAACAAAAAAGTGAAAATATTTGAAGAAAACCTACAGTTGATGTGGTATACATCTCATTATCATACTGAAATGGGATGAAACAAACATGTCTACAGTTAAAATAGTAAGAGAATTTAGAGAAGAAAATTTCCCCTAGAGTATAAAGTAGGAGGGGATATTCATCCAGGAAACAGAGAGAACACCAAATAGGTTAGACAACCCTCAAAATAAACAGACAAACAAATATCAAGACATACAAGTATAGTAGTCAAATTTTCCAACTTCAAGGAAAAAGAATCTTGAAAGCAGCTGGAAAGAAAGAAAAAAATCACCTACAAAGGTAAACATATAATAATAAGCTGTGTACTCGCCATAGAAACCATGCAGGCAAGAAGAAAATGGAGCAACATATACTGTGTAAGTCCAGATTAGCTAGAGAAACAAATTCATGGACAATGTTATGTGTATAAGAAAGAGCTTTAGGGCTGAGCCCCGGTGGCGTAGTGGTTGTGCGCGGGACTGCAGCCCACTGGGATGGAGGTTCAATTCCAGCTCCACAGAGCAAAGGCTGGGCCTCCTACTCTGACCACCAGAGGGCAGTGATGCCCCCCCCCACAAAAAAAAGAAAGAGCTTTATGTAAAGAGTAATTGTACATTAAGAAGACATCCCAGGCCAGGCCAGATCAAGACTATAAGCCCAATTATTATTCCATATATCAATACTAGTCCACAAATTCCTCCTTAGACTCATGCAGCCATGTAATGATGCTAAATGCAGGAAGATCACAGGCCAGTGGGGGGGGGGGCGGGCAGGGGAGTTTTATAGATCTAGAGGTGGTGGAACCATCTCAGCGCGAGCATGGGTCTCCAAGTGAAACCTCCAGTTCCAAAACTCTGGCTGTGTCAGTGTAACTCCATGTGGTTTGTCAGCAGGAAGACAAAGCAGGAGGTATTTCTCATTTCCAGAAATACAGGAATTCCCAGAATCTTCAGGAAAAAGCCATGTGCATATGAAGGCCTCATTGGCTATGGCCTAATCAATAGGCTAGGCTTCACCCCTTTGCAAATTGACAGATTATGTAACTGCCTCATAGACCAAATTTTGAAATACAAAAATGTCCAGCCAAGAATCCTTTATGAAGCAAAGTTATCCATCAAATATGAAGGAGAAATGAAATATTCTCAAATAAGGGAATATTTAGGGAATTTATAAAAGCAAGACAAACATTATGAAAACTATTAATCTGACCTCTATGGTCAGAAAACCAACTGAAGCACATAAACATGAGATCACCACAGTGTGCAACACCACTTAGAAGTCAACACATAGAAAACAACTTCCAAAACAATACAGTTCTAGAGGGGAAACAAAGACATGAATAAACTTCCCCTCCCCCACCAAAGAATAAGAACACCAAAACGCAGTACTGCATGACAGTAACTAATCTATATTTAAAATTACTGAATATCAATAGGCTAGATTCTCTAATCAAAAGACAAAATGTAGCAGAATGAACTAGGAAATAAGACCCATCAATCTATCTTGACGAATCCTGCCACAAACTCACAGACAAAAACAGACTGAGAGTCAAAGGATGGTGAAAAATATACCATGCTAATGGTGATCAAAAAGACGTAGGAGTGGCAATATTAATCTCCAACAAATGGAGTTCAAAGTAAACAACATAATGAAAAACAAGAATGGACACTACATAATGATAAAAGGATCAAAATAGTGATAAAATATAGTCATAATAAACAAATATTCACCCAAAAAGACCTACAAAATACTAACCAAATACTCAGAGATGATAAAAGAAATTGCCAGATTGTCAATAATAGAAGACATCAATGCACCACTCTCAAGGAAAGATAGAGCAACAGGAAAGAAACACAATAAAGAAATTGAAGAGGTGAACAAAACAATCAAACAACTTGATCTCCAGGATATTTGTGACAGTTTTATAATCTGTCAACTTGAACAAAAGGGTATAGTCTAGCCTGTCAATCAGGTCATATCCCATTAGACCTCTGTGTGGATGTGGCCATCTTTTGAAGATTCTGAGAACTCCTGTCTTCCTCCCTGGAGGCAGGACACATATTCTCTCTGCTTGACATTCCTGTTGACAAGCCACATGGTAACACAGTGATAAGGCCAGTTCTAGAGCCAGAGGAGTCACATGAATACCCACACCAGTGCTAAGATGCTCTCATCACCATTGGATTGACAAGACTTTCCACCCCCTGGCCTGTACTCTTCCTGCATTCAGCATCAATGCATATGCTGTATGAATCTAAAGAGGATTTATGGACTAATATTGCACATATGGGATACTATTGGACATATGGACTTGAGACTTGATCTAGAGTGGGCTACGATGTTTTCTCAATATACAACTGCTCTTTTATATAAAGCTCTTTCTTAAACACATATGAGTGTATATGAATTTGTGTCTCTAGTTAACCCAGATTAACACAGTGCTCCAACTAACAGTAAAAATAAATAAATACACAATCTTTTCCAACATACTTGGAACATATTCTAAAATAGACTATGCACCAGGCCATAGAGCAAATCGTAACAAATTCAAACACACAAAGATCATTCAAAACATCTCTAACCACAATACTGCCCAAAATTAGAACAGAAGAACAGCATAAACCCTCCAATAGTATAACAGAGGAAAACATAACAATTAGAGCAGAAATAAATGAGTTGGAAAAGAGAAAAACAATGAAAAACTCAGCAGCACAAAAAGTTAGTCTTTTAAAAGGATCAATAAAATTGACAAATATAACAATAAGGAAAAGAAAAAGAAGTTCCAAAACAAAGAAGACAAAGATTCAAATAGCCAGAATTAGAGGCACAATGGGTGGCTCAAAACAGATCCAAATGAAATAAAAAGAATAAAAAGAAATAAAAAGAATAAACAATCACATAAACAGAAAATACATGAACAATCACAAACCTCGCTTCTGCAATTGATCATGTGGTCGTAATTGGTAGGTAGAACTACCTTCTTCTACTATCCATTCTGTATTACCTTTGCCCTCAGCAATCACTTCAGTGGGTTTTTGCTTGGTGGGGTGACCCAGACCTTCATTCCTGAGGGGGTCTAGTATTATGAAAAACTGTATTCCAACAAATTCAGTCATCTAGAAGACATGGACAAATACCAGAAATACACCCTCTACCTAAAGTGACCAGATGTCCTGCTTTTTTAACAATTTAACAACATCCAGTGGTGTTTTAAAATTAAAATAAATGTATTACAATACTATTTTTGCGTTCTATGAAAATATTTGTTGCTCCATATAGACCAGATTTTTACTCAAGAACCACCACACCCCACACCTCACATCCCTGGTCAACGGTGTCCAGTTTAAAATCTGGTCACTTTACTTACCCAAGTTAGCACAGATGGATATAGAAAAGCTTGAACAAACTCATAGTAAAATAAGAAAGTCATCAAGAAACTCCCAATCACAAAAAAAACCCGGGACCATTTGGATTCATAGGAGAGAATTCTACCAAGTATTCAGAAATGAGCAGTCACCAATTCTATTCGTACTCTCCCAGAATATAGAGTTTGCTGCTCCTAAACTCATTCAATGAAGCCAGCATAACCCTGGCCACAAACCAGACAAAGATAGGAAAACTACAGAACAACAGCCCTCATGAATATAAATGAAAAAATTCTTAACAAAATCCTGACCAGTAGAATCCAACAACATATTAAAAAAATACATCATGATCAAGTGGGATTTGTACCAAAGATGCAACAATGATTCGACATTTGTGAAAGGCAGGGTTCTCTTAGAGAAATAAAAATCAGGAAACTAGTAATTCTTTTTATATATTTATATAGAGAGAAAGGTATATAAGATAAGAAACATTTATCTATAAAGCAGTACAGATTGCTCGGTGCAACTCACTTGCGTGAGGCAGCTAGAAGACTGGCAGTCCTTCAAGCCTTTAGGGCTGCTGAGTAGTCCTCTGCAGAGCAATTCAGGCTATCTGGTCACAGGCAGCAAACAGCAAAGCAGGTCGCCAACAGTCAGCCAGATGACAGAGTCCAATAGTCGCCAACTCAAGAAATGTATATCCCAGGAGCATAGCGAAGAAGGGCTTAAAGGCACCTCAACTCATAGCAACACAGTCCATGATTAGGTGTCCCATGGATAGTGTTGCTTGGAGAGAGAGGCACAGGAAAAACAAGGCAGCTCTCTGGTCCGAAGATCCGGAAGCAAGAGAGAGGGCGGGACTCGCTGAACCCTTCCTATCTCTACCCTTCAATTCATCCTGTGTGTTCATTGGCCGTACCGTCACAACAGACCCACCAATCTTCTGTGGCCATGTTGGCATAACAAACCACCCATCACAATCCACCCCTTGCCAACAGGGCACCTATAACAATTTTTTAACCCATATAGAATTTCCAGACATCAATGAAATCAAACTTATACTTAATATCAAACATCTAACATACATATAAATGGGAATACACTGAGTCCAATTGTAGCTGATATATCATACATGAGCAAAGAAAAAAATTCAATAAGCTCATAAACAGAAAATACATGAACAATCACAAACCTCGCTTCTGCAATTGATCATGTGGTCATAATTGGTAGGTAGAACTACCTTCTTCTACTATCCATTCTGTATTACCTTTGCCCTCAGCAATCACTTCAGTGGGTTTTTGCTTGGTGGGGTGACCCAGACCTTCATTCCTGAGGGGGTCTAGGTCATTAGATGTCCTGTCATGATGGGGTTGCTGTAATTTACAATTAACTTTTATCACAGGGCATGGTAGCACTAAGAGTCGGCCTATGGGATCTCTTGGATTCCAGATATATTCCTCTTTGCCCCCATTATGTAACACCAGTCCACTTTCTTCTTGATAATCTGGATCGGTCACATCACTCAGTACAGTGACACCCTTCCTGATCTGCATGAGAAGCCCAAAGTGGCCAGGGGGCATTCTCAGCTGCCAGTTCAGTGGAATCTGTGCTGTGTTCCCAGGTGGGAGAGTTCCTTCCTTCGGGACCAGGACCTCCAGTCCTGAAGAACATAGGGTTGCTGGGACAGGAAGCAAAAAATGCTGCAAGTGGGTCAATAAGAGCGTAATAGTGAGTGGTGCCACTCCAGTTTCCACCCCTTGGTTCCTGGACCCATGAATCCTGGCTATTGGAGACACAGCACCATATATTGGCCGCTGGTTTAAAGCATGTACAGCTTCCTGGAGAACACTGCCCCAGCCTCGCAAGTTGTTGCCACGTAGTTTGTGTTGCAGTTGTGTCTTCAGGAGCCCATTCCATCGTTCTATCAAGCCAACTGCTTCAGGATGATGAGGAACATGATATGACCAGTGTATTCCATAGGCATGGGCCCATTGCCGCACTGAATTTGCTATTAAGTGAGTTCCTTGATCTGAAGCAATGCTATGTGGGATGCCATGCCGGTGGATGAGGCATTCCGTAAGTCCACGAATGGTGGTTTGGAGCAGTGCATGCAGGGAAGGCAAATCTATATTCGGAATATGTGTCTATTCCAGTCAGAACAAAGGGTTGCCCCCTCCAGGATTGGAGTGGTTCTATATAATCAACTTGCCACCAATTTGCCGGTTGATCTTCCCAAGGAATGGTTCTGTACCTTGGACTTAACGTCGGTTTCCGCTGCTGGCAAATAGGGCACTCAGCAGTGGCTGTAGCCAAGTCAGCCTTGGCGAGTGGAAGTCCATGTTGCTGTGCCCATGCATAACCTGCATCCCTGCCACCATGTCCACTTTGTTCATGTGCCCATTGGGCAATAACAGGAGTGGCAGAGGAAAGATGAGGGCAAGCATCCACAGTGCATGTCATCTTATCTACTTAATTGTTAAAGCTCTCCTCTTCAGAGGTAACCCTTTGATGAGCATTCACATGAGATACAATTACATTTACTTTTTTGGCCCATTCAGAGAGATCCATCCACATACCTCTTCCCCATACCTTCTTGTCACCAATCTTGCAATCATGTTCCTTCCAAGTCCCTGACCATCCAGCCAAGCCATTAGCCACAGCCCATGAATCAGTAGACAGTCTCACATCTGGTCACTTTTCTTTGTAGGCAAACTGAACGGCCAGGTGCACTGCTTGAAGTTCTGCCCATTGGGAGGATTTTCCTTCACCACTATCTTTCAGGGAGATCCCAGAAAGGGGCTGTAGTGCTGCTGCTGTCCACTTATGAATGGCACCTGCATATTGTGCAGAGCCATCCGTGAACCAAGCATGACTTTTCTGTTCTTTCGTCAAATTATTATAAGGAACTCCCCAGGAGGCCATAGGTGCAGATTTGGAAAGAGAAGGTAATGTGACTGGAGTGGGGACTGTGGGCATTTGGACCACTTCTTGCAGCTTACTTGTACCTTCAGGTCCTGCTCTGGCCCGATCTCGTATGTACCACTTCCATTTAACAATGGAGTGTTGCTGCGCACGTCCAACTTTATGACTCTGTGGGTCAGACATGAAGGGTAGTTCAGGTCTCATGGTGACTTGCTGGCCCAAAGTGAGGCGTTCAGTCTCCACCAAAGCCCAGTAACAGACCAACAGCTGTTTTTCAAAGGGGGAGTAGTTGTCTGCAGAAGATGGCAGGACTTTACTCCAAAATCCCAGTGGTCTACACTGTGATTCACCAATAAGGGTCTGCCAAAGACTCCACACTGCATCTTTATCAACAACTGACACTTCTGGCACCATTGGGTCAGCTGGATCATATGGCGCCAGTGGCAAAGCAGCTTGCACGGCAGCCTGAACCTGTTGCAGAGCCTTTTCTTGTTCCAGGCCCCACTCAAAATTGGAGGCCTTTCATGTCACCTGATAAATAGGTAGAAGTAGAACACCCAAGTGAGGGATATGTTATCTCCAAAATCCAAAAAGGCCCACTAGGCATTGTGCCTCCTGTTCGGTTGTTGGGGGAGCCAGATGCAATAGCTTGTTCTTCACTTTAGTGGGAATAACTCAACATGCTCCACACCACTGGACCCCTAGAAATTTTACCGAGGTGGAGGGTGCTTGAATCTTTGTTGGGTTAATTTCCTTACCTCTTGAACGCAGATGCTGTACTGATGAATCTAAAGTTTTGATACATCCTCCTTAGTGGATCCAATCAGCATAATGTCATCAATATAATGGACTAGTGTGACATTTTGTGGAATAGACAGGCGATCGAGGTCCCTTCGGACTAAATTATGGCACAGGGCAGAAGAGTTGATGTACCCCTGGGGGAGAGTTGTGAAAGTGTACTGTTGCCCCTGCCAACTGAAGGCAAACTGCTTTTGGTGATCCTTTGAAATTGATATCGAGAAGGCATTAGTCAGATCAATAGCTACATATCAAGTACCAGGAGAAGTATTAATTTGCTCAAGCAATGAGACCACATCTGGAACTGCAGCTGCAATTGGAGTCCCCACCTGGTTAAGCTTATGATAATCCACTGTCATTCTCCAGGATCCATCTGTCTTCTTTACAGGCCAGATGGGTGAGTTAAATGGAGATGTGGTTGGAATCACCACCCCTGCATCGTTCAAGTCTTTGATGGTGGCACTGATCTCTGCAATCCCTCCAGGAATGCGGTATTACTTTTGGTTTACTGTTTTCCTAGGCAATGGCAATTCTAATGGTTTCCATTTGGCCTTCCCCACTATTATAGCCCTTATTCCACATTTCAGGGATCCAATGTGGGGGTTCTGCCACTTACTAAGTATGTCTATTCCAATGATGCATTCTGAAACTGGGGAAATAACCACAGGATGGGTTCGGGGACCTACTGGACTCACAGTGAGGCGTATCTGAGCTAACACTCCATTAATAACTTGGCCTCCATAAGCCCCCACTCTGACTGGCAGGCCTTCGAAACACTTTGGGTCCCCTGGAATTAGTGTCAATTCAGAGCCAGTGTCCAGTAATCCCTGAAAAGTTTGATTGTTTCCTTTTCTCCAATGAACAGTCACTCTTGTGAAAGGTCGCAGGTCCCTTTGGGGAAGGCTAGAAGAAAGACTAACAGCATAGACCTTTGGTGATGTGGCAGGGACCTCCTTCCAAGGGACCCGGCCTACCCCTCATTCAAGTGGTTGTGGGTCTGTAAACTGGCTCAGGTCTGGGAATTGGTTGAGTGATCGTGACTGCCTCTCCCTCTGTTCACTTGATCCAGTATTATTCTGCCTGTATAGGTCACGTAAATATTTAGTAGGTTTCCCATCTATTTCACTTCTAGGGACACCATGACTAAGTAGCCAATGCCATAATTCCACACGAGACAGGCTGCTTTGATTACCATGAAAGGCTTGTTGTCTATTATAACCACGTCCACTCTGTCCCTGTTGATTCACTGCTGACACTTGCTCTCTGTTACCACACAGTCCAATCAGCCTCATCGTGGGCAAATATCGGAGTTCACTTAAGGCAGTTCCCAAAGTTAATCCTGGTGCACACAACAAAGCAATTATAGGATTCTTCAAAGATGCTAGGGCCCACCTCACAAACTTATGTTGTAGTGAAGAATATGTTCTTAAGACACCCCCTTTTGGGGTCTATGGGAATATCCTGATAGATCCATTCCACCATACCAATTTCCCTCAGTTTTTGGATGCCTTCTTCTACAGCGTACCAAGGTAGGTCAGGCACCTCAAGTTGGTCTAATCTAGGCCATCTGGCAGCCCATGGCTCAGTGAACCAGCCAAATAAGGAGTTGGCTTCTCTCTTAGCCTCTCTTGCTGAGACATTGAAAGAAGAGTCTGAGCTTAGGGGTCCCATATCCAGAAACTCAGACTGATCTAATATTACATTTCTTGCACCAGTATCCCAAACCCTCAGTAACCATTCCCAGGGATACTCCCCAGGCTTTTGCTTGTATGCATTTGAAAGTTTGAGCAGTACTTTGTGAGTATAGTGTACTTCTTGAGTAATCACCTCGGCCTCACCCTTAGGAACTTTCCTTGCCTTAATTTTAGTTATAGGTCTAGCAGAAACTATCAATGGTGAGGGTGTTTCCTGGGTGTTCTCCGCACTATCTTGTAAGTCATTTCCCTCAGGGAATGGTAGAGATGCAGCCCCACCTGGCGTTTCATCTTGAGAAGGTTGGTTGATCTGCTCAGGTGTGGGTTGCTTTGTTGATAGTAGACTACTATCTTCAGCTGGGAGGGGCCGATCTATTGACTGGGCTGTTTCAATTGTTTCTAATGGTGGCATAATATCCTCCTCTTCTGGATCATCAGCCCATATATTCCCATCCCATGTTTCAGGGTCCCCAAAATTTTCCTATCAATGCCCTCACTTTGGCTTCCGACACTGCTCTAGATCTGCCATTCAGCTGATGTTGTAATCCAGCCACTCGCATAATGAGACTTTGGTCCTGGTTCTCAGCAATATTGGCTCTTTTACTGCAGGCAAGAAGGCTTTCCTTTGTAGCACAGGCTGATGCCTTCAAGTTGGTGAGTCGGCACTTAAGGTGTGCTTCTGCTTCTGCGGCCCTGAGGCAATCCCTCTCATTAATCACGTAGTCCATTGTAAGGAGGACCAGTCAACCAGCTTCCTTATACTTGGCATCTTGACAAAACTGCTGGAATATATCAGACATATGTTCTCCCAGAGTCTCTCCTTTAACCAGCGTCCCATCCATCAGTGCTCCTATTTTAGGTATCGGCTTGCTATTTCACACCATGGACTAGTAGGATTGACAAAATTAGCCATGGCTTTAGGTGTAGAATTAGCATCAACAGTGCTCTTAAGACTAATCAGATTGGAGAACCAATCAAAGAGACCGATATTTATGATTTTATTTCTCTAGAAGCACTCCCGGTACCACTTGTGTCAGGCAGAGTTCTCTTAGAGAAATAAAAATCAGGACACTAGTAATTCTTTTTATATATTTATATATAGAGAAAGGTATATAAGATAAGAAAGAAACATTTAACTATCTATAAAGCAGTACAGATTGCTCGGTGCAACTCACTTGCGTGAGGCAGCTAGAAGACTGGCAGTCCTTCAAGTCTTGAGGGCCGCTGAGCAGTCCTCTGTAGAGCAATCCAGGCTATCCAGGCAGCAAACAGCAGAGCAAGTCGCCAACAGTCAGCCAGATGACAGAGTCCAACAGTCCCCAGTTCAAGAGATGTATATTCCAGGAGCGTGGCGAAGTAGGGCTTGAAGGCACCTCAACTCATAGCAACACAGTCCACAATTAGGTGTCCCATGGGTAGTGTTGCTCGGAAGTCGACGCATAGGACGAACAAGGCAGCTCTCTGGTCCGAAGATCTGGAAGCAAGAGAGAGGGCAGGACTCGCTGAGCCTTTCCTATCTCTGCCCTTCAATTCATCCCGCGTGTTCATTGGATGTGCCGTCACAACAGACCCACCAATCTTCTGTGGCCATGTTGGCATAATAAACCTACCCATCACAACATTTAAGAAATTAATTAATGTAAACAATAACAAACAAGAAAAATAATAAAAGCTACATGATAATATCAACTGATGTAGAAAAAACATTTGAAAATATCTAACACTTATTCCTAATAGTAGTAATTAGGAATAAGATAAGAATAGAAGGGAATGTCCTTAATATAATAAAAGTCAAATATTAAAAACCAATATCATATTTAATGGGAAAAAGCTGTAAACATTCCCACCAAAAACAGGAACCAGACAAGGATGCCCACTATTATTACTCTTTACTGGAAGTTCTAGCCAAAATCATAAGATAAGAAGAAAAGATTAAAGGTATACAACTTGGTATAGAAGAAGGAAAATTTTCAATACGATTTTATATCGAGAGTAACCTAAGTTCCCCAAAATAAGATTGTTAGAAACTATTGAAGAAGTTAGTAAAATAGCAGGATATAAGATTAACAAGCAAAATAAACTGGTCTCCTATATACCAGTGAAGAAGAAATGAAAAAAACATCAAGAAAAAAGTATCATTCACAAGAGCTATACAAAAGTTGAAACAGCTAGGAGTAAGCACAACCAAAAAAACCCCAAAAAGACCTGAACAAAAAACTTCCAGAACATTAATATAAGAAACCAAAAGTTCCTACACAAATGGAAGAATATCCCATGTTCATGGATAGGAAGACTAACTATTGCAAAAATGGGAATACTTCCTAAAGCAACTATAAATTCAATACAATCCCGATCTGAATCCCAATATTTTTTAAAGAAATGGAAAACCTAATTACCAACTTCAAATAAAGAGGGAAGAGGTACAGAATAAACAAAGAATTTCTCAAAAAAAAACAAGTAGGTGGTCTTGCACTACTTGCCCTCAAACCAACACACACCCGCAGTTTTCAAAACAGCCTGGTGCTGATAGAATGATAAATACATAGACCAATGAGACAAGACCAAAAAAAATCCCAGAAATAAATGCATCTGCCTACAAACAAATGATTTTCAAAAGAGTACCAAGAAATGGGAAAGGATGTCCCTTTGACAAATGATGCTGGAAAAACAGAATGTCTATCTTTAGAAGAATGAAGCACAACCCATACTTCACTCCATGCGCGAAAGTGAATTTCAGGTGGATTCAAGTTCCACAGGTGGAACCTATGTAAAACTCAAAGCTATCAGGATCATTAAGAAGAAAATTAAGACAAGTATAAGGGCCCTTTGCAGGGCAATACAACTAGCAGATATAAAAATGAAAGCACTCACAGTGGGAGACAAAATAGATGACTAGAACCTATTAGAAATAGAATTCTTGGGCACATCAAAAGATGTACTTCATCAAAAGAGTAAAACAAGAGTCCACGGATTGGGGGAAAGATGGTTAGCAATGACATACCTGCAAAGGATTAATTACTAAAATCTACAGAATTCTACAACACCACAAGAAAAAAACAAATAACCAATAACCCTATTAAAAGGTGGGCAAAGGACCTAAACAGACAATTCACAAAGGACACCTCAATGACTAACAAGCATATGGGGAAATGTTTATATTCACAAGACATCAGGGAAATGTAAATCAAAACAACAATGAGATATCATCTTATACCCACAAAGTCCAATTTAAATAAACAGAGAACAACAAAGACTGGAGATTGTTGTAGTGGTTATGTGCTTATGTTAATTTCATGACTGAGATGTAGGGGTGGAGTCTAGCCTGTTAATCTGGAGATAGTCATTGAGTAGTCAATAAGGTCTCTGGGTGGGCATGGCTTTCTCCTGATACATCTGGCAAATCTTGCGATGTTTCCCTTGTGGAGATGAGAAGTTATCTCCCTGGTTGTGGGGAGTTAGTCTCAGAGATGATTAATCACGGACAAGACAAGATGGCAGTGTCTGAGGAGCTGGAGAAGCCACATGGCTTTGCCCTGATGAAGCCAGACCTCTGAAGCTGGAGAGGTCACGTGGGGACCCCTGCCAATGATGAGTTGCTTCTGCTACTGCTGGATACTGTTGATGAACCCTGAGCCCTGGAAGCATGGAGCCAAGAGGAGACCCCTGCCAGCAGCAGAATTCTGCACCCAATGACCTGTGACTTTGTGAGTTGGAAGGAGACAACATAGACTGGTATTGGGCATATGGGCTAATATCGAACTTATGACTGAACTGGACTGGGTTGGGATGCTTTCTCAGTGTTCCATTCCTTTTGTACATAAACCCTTTCCTTATATCCATATGCATGTCTATGAAATTTGTTCCTCTATTCTACCCAGACTAACACAATTGTATAGTGAGATTCGAACTCTTATACACTACTGGTGGGTTTATAAATATGTACAACCAGTGTGAAAAGAGATATGGCAATTCCTAAGACAATTGGCAATTGTTTAAAATACCATATAACTCAGCAATACCATTGCTGGGCATATACCCCAAAGAAATAAAAGAAAGATCACAGACAGGTGTATACTCCTCTTTGTTCATTACAGCACAGTTCACAATAACAAGAAGTTGGAAAAAGTTAAAGTCCCCATCAGAAGAAGAATGGATAAAAATAAAATTAGGTAGATACACACACTGGAACACAATGCATCCCTAAAAAACAATGATGAAACAATGGAACACTTCATGACATGGAGGGACCTCAAAACAATTAAGCTGCGTGAAATGAATCGATCACAAAAGTTCAAAAACTGCGGCTGAGCCCTGGTGGCTTAGTGGTAGTTTGCGGGACTGCAGCCCACAGGGTTGGCAGTTTAAATCCAGCAGCAGCTCTCTAGGAGCAAGGCTGGGCTTGCTACTCCCACCAGGGCGGTGATGCCACACACACACACACACACACACACACACACACAATGTCTCAAAAATTCAAAAACTGTATGAGTCCATTGCTGTAGGGGATAACCACCAAGATGAAGGCATACTCCTCAATCTACTAACAAGTTTGCCAGCCAACATGATTGACAGTTGAACTGGTGTCCATGGATGTGGAACAGGTCTAACATGCAGAGGAGTGAGGGAGATGGAGTCACCAACGCATGCACACAGACATGTTTTATTGTTGTCATTACAGCTTTTATAGGGAGTATAAGCCAATCAATTGTTTCTACACGTACTTCCTTATTCTTAAAATCTATCTTTATAAGGTTATTTTAGGTGGCATGAGTGGTTGAGTGCGGAACTGCGGCCCGGGCATGGTGGTTCAAATCCGGCAGCAGCTCTCAGGAGCAGTGCTGGGTAGCTCCCACGACCACCAGAGGGCAGTGATGCCCCAAAAAAACAAAAACAAAAACAAAACAAAACAACATAAGGTTATTTAATCATACTCTGAGGAAGTGACAGGTTTTGCTATGGATTAGGGCAAGCAGAGGAATGCAGAAGTTTACAAAGCTGACATCTGAGGGTCATTTTGTCTCACTACTGTGCTGGAGGACACTTTATTAGAGAGATTCAGGCCTGCTTGGGAAGGCTAAGTAGCATTCTGCACTTTCTATGCTATTCCTCCTTTATACATTCTAGTTCTTCAGCCATCTCTCCCACATGTGAAACATACATGATATGCTCAATACACCTGCATCTTAAAAACCACTTTGAGAGAGGAGTTCCCAACTTCAGCTGACATCAGGTTTTCATGAGTGGGGAAAGGAAAATGACCATTTAGTCATTGCCATGTGAAAATATAATGAGGTACTCCCAAACCAGCAGGCATTCCTACCAGAGTGATAAGTGAACTGAGGGGAAATCAACTAAAAGGGTGTGTGTGTGTGAAGGGGAGCATACATGGCTTGGTGCATTTCTGTTGGTAGCAAAAGGGGGAGGACCAACCTCCTAGTGGGGGGGAAATGACTAACAATACTTTCACATAGCCAAAAGGAATGTGCACACCTGGGACAATGCCACAAGAGGCCACAATGATCTGAGTTTCTGTACACCCACTGGGGCCCTAGGCTATGGATCATAGAATGCTGGGACATTGAACCCTGGGTTAAAAGTACACAACATTCTAAATGCCCTATCAGAAGGATGTGATGTGGAAACCCTATTAAGTGAACTGGGCTCTCCCTCAAACACAACTGTCACCTGAAAACTTAGGACCAAATTTACTTGGAGTGTGAAACAGTCTTCAAAGCAACACCCTTGGGCTGAGCCCCGGTGGTGCAAGGGGTTAAGTGTGGGACCGCAGCCCGTGGGCTTGGCGGTTCAAATCCAGCAGCGGCTCTCAGGAGCAGCACTGGGTAGCACCCACGACTGCCAGAGGCAGTGATGCCCTCCCCCCCCAAAAAAAAATTTATAAAACAATGTGGCTCTACTTCAGTCAGATGGTCAAGTACCTTTTTCCCCAATTTTCCAAGTGCTTCCAGTATTTCATCCACTTGTTGAAACATGTCCATTGTTATTCCATCAATTTCTAGAACCTTTTTTTATCACATGTTTCAGTGCTACTTGACCTTCTTACTGCAACACCATTAGGTCTCGCTCACATGCTGCTTGCTGAAATGATGGAACGTCGATCAGTTCTTTTTAATGTGGTAACTGTGTGTTCTTTCCCTCTTCTTGAGACGCTTCCTGCCTCAGTCAATATTTTGCCCATAGAATCTTTCACTATTGTGACTCAAACCTTGAATTGTGCTTGAGTTCTTTTAGTTTAATATATGCTAAGCACATATTAAATGTTTCTGGCTGAGCATGCTCTTCCTTTTTGTTTTTCTAGTTCCAGTTCTTTGCGCATTTTGATATCATATTTTTACTTCGTTTTCCTGAGCTGTCTTTTGAAATTTTCTCTTCAGCACTTTGATTTCAACCCTTCCTCCATTTGCTCGAGCTACTCTGCCATGAAGAGCAAGTTTGTCTCTTCTGACATCCTCTCCGATCCCTTCTTTCCCTACATACTCTTTATGAATGATGTTGAGTTACTCCTACAGCTCATCAGGTGTTCTGTCAATATTCAATGTATCAAATTTATTCTTGAGATGGTCTTGAAATTCAGATGGGATAGACTCGAAGTCATACTTTGGCTTTCATGCACTTGTTTTCATTTTCTTCAACTTTAATCTGAACTTCCATATAGACTTGTAATTGATGGTCTTTTCCCCAGCTGCTGATATTGAGTGTCTCCATCACCTCTTCCCATCTGTCCATCGATTTAGTCAATTTGATTTCCCTATATTCCATCTGGACATGTTCATGTACATAAGTTACCTTTTGTGGTGTTGAAAAAGAGCTATTAGCTATAAGCAAGTCATGCATTTTGCAAAACGGTACCGTGTAATTTCCAGAGTTTCTATGACCAATTTCATGTTTTCAAACCTCTTTGTTTTCAACTTTTGCCTTTCAGTTTTCAATAATTACCAATGTCCCTGATTGCCTTTTTGATCAATTTCTCACTAAAGTTGTTGTTGAGATCATTCACTAGCTTTTGTGGTTGGTACGGATACATGAATAATGATTGTATTGATTGGATTTCCTTGAAGATAGATAGAAATAATTTGATTAGATAGCATTGCACTTCATGATTGATTTTGCAATGTCCATTTTGACAATGAATGCCATGTCATTCCTCTTGCTCATGTATAAAGTAGAATATAGGAAAAATGCACTGCTTCTCTAGAGTGGCTTTATCTAAGTAAGAAAGATGTACATTCTACAATGTTTTAAAAATATATTTAAGGGAAGCATTATTAACAATACAGATATTAATTTTAAGATAAATATTTATTACATTTATTTTCAGGGGAAAATGTGCACAATAAGTGCTATAAGAAAATCTTCTTAAAGGATGATAAGCCAATTGAAGAGGATGTTAATGATTAAAAAAGGAAGGGGAATCAAATATCATAGCAGGGGACATAGATGGTCTTGACATCTTGCAATAGGTCTGTGATGTTTGAAGCTGTGACAGACTCAGACAAATGACTTTAAAACATAACAGGAAAATTGTGGCCAATGTTTTAATTATCAGAGCAAACATTAAAGAGACTGAACAGGAAGGAGCCTTGGTGGCACTGTTAGGTAATTATTGAACCACAAGGTGGGTGGTTCAAAGCCACCATTCACTCCACAGGAGAAGGTGAGACTCTGGTCCTTGAAGGTTTACAGACTCAGCAATCCTACACAGGGTTACTGTGAACCAGAACAGACTTGGTGGCATTTGCTGAGTTTGGTTTTGATGTTAGTAGATGACTACAATAAAATTTCTCTCATCTGGTATCTACATTATTTCTCCATCTAGTACAGTCTTCTCTTTACTGTGTGGATTACTGAAAGCAGTTACTTCATCATTTTATATACCACATTTCAATGTACATAAAATTGATTTAACTAAGTATTCCTTAAAAAAGATTTGGAGAAAATGGAAAGTTGTGGTTTGACTTCTAAGTGTGGATATATACTTGTATTTTTTTTACTTACAGGAAATTGTTAACTTCCAGAAATTGTTAGACTGCCAAGTATAATATCAACAGTTCTAGCCAAATTAATCTATTTAAATTTATTTTAAGAATCCAAGACATAATACACAGCAAAAAAATCTGCTATTTGTTATGGACATTATATAATACTGAGGGTGTCTAAGCCTGAGACTTTTAATGGACTGAAAAATGGAAATATAAGAGAGGAGCTCTACAGTAATGAGGGGATAGTAGACTTTCAGACATATTATTTAGGGTAACTGGATTGCAGTTTATTATTTCACACATAAGAATGCTTTATAATAGTGGAAAATGTTATCAGGAGAGACCAGTCCCTGAAAAAGGATATCATATTTGGTAGAGAGTCAATTAAGAAGAGGAAATCTCTTGACAAGATGGACTGACACACTGGTTGCAACAATGACCTCAAATTTAACAATTGGGAGCACGGTGCAGGCCCAGGCAGTATTTCATTCTCTTGCACTAAAAGTCAGAATCAACTCACAACACCTGCAAAAACCACCGAGCCTAACAAGGCAGCTTATTGAGAAATACTTTGGCACTGCCTTTGCATAAATACTTTCAGCCCTGATTAATTGCATCAGAAGTTAATATGTCAGAGAAGGATGCAAACTATTCACCAAATGATGTCAAGGGATCTTGCACTTGAGCCCTGAGTTCAGCCATGACATGTAGCTTGATGATCTCCAGGAGGATAGGCTCCAAAGACCAAGGAGAGAGAGAACAAGATAATCAGGTAGTTAGGAGGTAGAGGCTACTAGAAACAGTCAAAGGGAAAAAAGGATAATGAGTGAGAGAGAAAGAGAATGAGAAATAGGAAAGGTCAGTGAGAGAGTGAAGGAAAGAAGAGATGAGCAGTTAAGATAGTTTTGACATGGTTACAAAAATATGACTGGTTTTTGGAAAAATGTAGGATAAAAATTTAATAACACACAGGAAAAAACTCATAACAATTATTCGAAAATATGGATTTATTTTATTCATCAAAATTTAATTTTCTGTTAAAAGGGAAAATATATTCTCTGGCTTATGACTTGAGATCAAGTCTGAGTACACTGGTTTGTCCATGTGACCAAATTTAATAGCTCCATGTTCACACATGGGTAAAATGTCCTTTTGTGAAGCTCACTTTTCTCAGTGTGGTATGTTTCATTGAGGCTGATTTAAATTTCAAAAGAAATGGGGTGGGAGGAAACTTAAATAGCTTACATCTTCAGAAGTTTTTAATTGATACCAGTTTCCTTAACTTTTATACTATCACTCTGAGGTAGGTAGGGGGACCTGTAGTTTTACCTCCATTCTATAGTACAAAAACAAATCAAACAGGATTAAATTAAATATGCAAAATATCTAGGCTAGGAGTTATTTACTTTCATTTTGTTTTAATCAGGTTTTAAATAACACTAAAGTAATTTCATATATTGTGATGGCTGCAAATGCTTACAATAGGCTCATCCTATTTACATGAGGTTCAGTTTGACCAATTAGAACCATATTTCAAACACAAACACCTGAGCGTAAGATTATCAGAATATTGCTCTAGTTAGCTTTTAGTTACACGTTCTCTTCACTGGCAGAATTCTTTTTGCCCTGAAAACTGGACCATAATGGCTACTGTGTTTGGCTGTGGTTTGTTTGGTTTTAGTGTCAGGTTTTTTACTCATAAACTTTGAAAGATTCACCTTAGTGAATAGTCAAGTACTTCATCTCCATCTTGGCTTCCAAAACAGGGAACATGAGGCCACTTCAGGGCCTATAGTCATTTGTCTTCTTTGTCACCGTAAGGTCAATAGCCAGTGCAATTGTGTGGTGCCATGGTGAGAGAGAAATGGGGAAAAGGAATATTTCTTGCTTTGAGGCATTTAGTACGACTGATTAAATTGTCTGCTCTTTCTTTATACAATTTGCATTTTTGGGGGGCTTTTCTGTTTTCTAGTGGACATTAATTTTCTTGTTTATGTTTCTTTTTTTTTGGTCATGTTATTTTCTCAGGACTCCTTTAAACAGTGACTTAAATAAACCTGATGTGACTGCAAATCTGTATTTCCCCTGAAACAGAATATGATCTTGTGTATGCCAATGATTTAGCATTCTACTTGCCTTCACAACAGAATAAGCAATAATTTCTCAGGTAAATCTGTTTTTAAAAGTCATTTGAAGTAAATTCAGGTATTTTATAGTTCAAGATAAGGGGTTCTGGTGGTGCACTGCTTAAGCACCCAGCTGCTCATTTAAAGGTCAGTGGTTCAAATGCACCAGCTGGGCCACAGGAGAAAGATGTGACATTATGTTCTCATACAGATTACAGCCTTGGAAACCCTATGGAGGGCAATTCCACCTGGTCTGACAAGGTCACCATGAGGCACTGGCTGTGCATCAGTGAGTGAGGGGGTAGAAGTGGGGGAGGGAGAGGTGGTAATTACCCGAGATTAAATGAAATCTTCCCCAGAAATAAAGCGGTGCCGGCAAAACCCTCAGGGCCAAAAATGACACCATGGGGAAAACAGGCTCTAGGCAGTCAATGTGACTAAATGCAAGCAATAGTCCTTAGAGTCACAAAACACTGGATGACAAAACGGATCAGTGATGTAATAAAAGAGCCATTCTTAAAGTGGTCACTGGGCTATTTGTTTTTCTTCAGCCACTTAATTATCCTGGCATTCCACATTTTGCTTTCGAGATTCTCTGTCTTTATTATTTCTAATTTGTCAGGAATCGTGATCTTCTGCTCTTCATCCAACATATTGCTGAAAAACTGCTGCAACTGAAAAGATAGAGAAACCACTGTTGAGTGCAATCTTGTCTTTTCACACGAACAAAAATAAATTAACAATTCATGCTAAATAACATCATGATCTTGCAAAAGGATGATCTTGGTTGTGTGGCTGTGAAAAACAAAACCAACATGGAGTATGCTATGTCATGCTTGGTAGAAGGCAGAACTTCTCAGTCGTGACCTTGAAGGTTATTTAATGAGGAAACTTCTAAGCAGGATCTTAAACTTGCCACACGGTTTCTCCCTGTTGCTTATAGTACAAAGTGAAAGGGAAAAAGTGGACCTAAAAATTAACAGTACAAACAAAACAAAACAAAAAATTAATAGTACAACAGGAAAACAAAACAAAGATTTGAGGAAATCTGTTCTATAAGCTAAACACAAGTGTCCTATAATTTTCAACAAGGACATGAGTACATCATCTTTCCTACTCGAGATTAAGCCAGTGACTGATGGTCCTACCCATCCACCACCGCTGAAAACACATCTGTTTAGATTGAAGGTGACAAAGAATAATTAAAAGAGAGGGTATATTCCACATAAGAACATCACAAGCACAGATTTGCTCCATTGAACAGGAGTGACAGAAGACCTGATGAGCTGTGGGAGAGCATCAAAAGCGCCATTCAGAAAGAAAGCAGGTGGTCATTAAAAAGACAAGAAAGAAAGAAAATATCAAAGTGGATATCAGAAATTTGCTCTTAATCATAGAATAGCTAAGACATGTGTTGGTCTGGGGAGATGAGAGGAACAAACTTATAGACAAGCATAAGGATATAAGGAAAAGGTTTATATATAAAAGAAACAGGACATTAAGACAGCATCCCAATCCAGTCCAGTTCAAAATCTTACATCCGATATTAACCCATATGCCCGATATCAGTCTATAAAGTCTCCTTCAAGCTCACGAAGTCACAGGTCAGTGGGTGCAGAGTCCTGGCGCCGGCAGGTGTCCACTCATGGCTCCTCGCTTCCAGGGCTCGGGGTCCATCAACAGCATCCAGTGGTGGTGGAAGCAACTCATCTCTGGCAAGGGTCCCCACGTGGCCTCTCCAGCTTTAGAAGTCTGGCTCCATCAGGGCAAAGCCATGTGGCTTCTCCTCTGGCTCCCCAGATGCTGCCATCTTGTCTTGTCCGTGATTCATTGTCTCTGAGACTAACTCCCAACAACTAGGGATATAGCTTCTCATCTTCACGAGGGAACTATCATGAGATTTCCCAAATGTATCAGGAGAAAGCCATGCCCACACAGAGGCCTTATTGGCTACTCAGTGGCTATCTCCATATTGACAGGCTAGACTCCACTCCCGCATCTCATCATGAAATTAACATAAGCACATGACTGCCATAGACACATCTAAGAAATACTGAAGTCAAAAAGTTGAAGATAAATTCCAACAGGTAACTCAAGAAAACAATGAAATAAATATGATATTATATATGATAATAAAATGTGCAAAAACCTAAAGCTAGAAAACTAAAAAAGTAGAACATGTTCAACATATCATTAACTGAAAGAACTCAAGAAAAAACTCAAGATTTGAGTTGCAATATTGAAAAAATCTACTGGCAAACTATTGAATGAAGCAGGAAGCATCCAAAAAAGATGGAAAGAATACAGTCCCTGTACCAAAAAGAGCTAGTTGGCATGCCACCATTTCAGGAGGTAGCATATGAACAGAAATCTATGATGCTAAAGGAAGAAGCTGCATGAGAGAAGATGATACCAGAAAGATGTTTACTTGTGTTTCATTGACTACAACAGACTTAGTCTGCTGTTGTTGGGACATGCTGTGAAAAGGGAACAGTGTCCAAAGAAGGACATCACACTTGATAAAGTAGAAGGGCAGCAGAAAAGAGGAATAGAATCAAGGAGATGGCTTGGCATACTGCAATCATGGGATGACACATTGAAACAATTATGAGGATGTTTTTGTTTTGCTGTGCATAGAGGCCTATCTGTTGCACCAACTCAATGACATCTAACGACTTTCTCAATTTGCTGTTTTATCGTTCATGAGCTTATTCAAATCTTCTTCAATTTCAATCTGAACTTAGTTGTTGTTATTAGGTGCCATCAAACTGGTAGATGATAAATCCAGGCAATGTAATATATAGGCCTAATAATTTCCAAAATGTTTAGTAACTTACTGATATTAATTGAGGTTCGTAGCTTACTGATATTAGACTGTAATTCAATTAAAGTTGAAGCTTATAGTCTCTTTTTCTATGCCACTTAGCAACAATAATGTACATATATGTCATTCATATATATGTTTTATACTTGTATATATTATACATGTGTAATAAGTCTGTCCGATTTTGTCACTTATAGGGGGGTTTACTTAAGACATACCTAACAAGCACAGGAATTTTAAGGTCTATAAAAGGGATTTATCTCATGTGATCAAAGGTTTTGTTTGTTGATTTAATGGGTTGCTTTATGAGAATTTTAAAGAGTTTCAATGTTAAAAAGCTTATAAATCAAAAAACTGGATTTGTCATTGTTAAAATAACAAAATTTTCTTTGTTTACTGGTTGGAGAATTTAACTTCATGCTTTATACAATGTGCATTAAAAGAAAGAGTTTGACAGAGCAAATTCTTGAATTAAAAACCAAACCACATGACTTTTTAAAAAGCTAAAATTTTACTATTAAGATTTTTGGAAATTAACTCAAGTATTATTTCTCAATGACCCATGATAAAGTATTTACAAGTCTGAAACTCTGTGAAAAGCCACAAAATATTTTTCTGTTTTTTTACATCAAAAATAACTTTATTTAATGTACTATAAGTACCATGAAACATGTTGTCAAGTCAGGAAAAATGTCAATTTTTGGGGGGGTTAAAATTTAAATATAATTCTTCTCTCTCCTTTCTTCATCTTTTTTTGTTTTATGGTTTCTATTATTCCTAATACCTCATTTAATGTAGTCAACTACCCCAATATCACCCAATCTTTCTCCCACCCCTAACAGCTGCATTATGATGTCATGGAAACAACAATCAATATAAGTCCACATACAAACAAAAACAAACAAGAAAAACAAGTACAGGCAAGTGAAAAAAAATTGCCTGCCTATCAAAAACCATAGTGTCTGGGGTCTTAAAGGCTTGAAGGTAAACAATGGCCAGCACACCAGCCTATGTGATCATGAGGTATCAGGCATTAAAGAACAAAATATCAAATCATTGTGAATGAGAGGGAGTGCAGATTGGGGACCCAAGACTCATCTTGACATCCCCTTACAAAAGGGTCACGGGAAGGAAAGGAGGCAGACAAGGTGCAGTATAGCAGTGATGAAACATACAACTTTCCCTAATAAAGTTCTTAAATGCTTCTTACCCCCCACCAGTCCCTCTTTCATGATCCCAATTCTACCTTACAAATCCAGTTAGACCAGAAGATGTACACTGGTACAGATAGGAACTGGAAACACAGTGAATCCAGAACAGGTGATCCCTTCAGGACCAGTGGTGAGAGTGGCGATACTGGGAGGGTGAAGGGAGGTGAGGTAGAAAGGGGGCGCTGATGACAAGGATCAACATATAACCTCCTTCCTGGAAAATAGCCAATACAAAACAGAAGGGAGACTTGGAGAGTGTAAGATATGAAAAAATAATTTATAAATTATCAAGTGTTCAGGAGGGAGGGGAAAAATAAGGAGTTGATACCAAGGGCTCAAGTAGAAAGCAAATGTTCTGAGCGTGATGATGGCAACAAATGTACAAATGTGCTTGATCCAATGAATATATGTATGTATAAGTGTTATATGAGCCCCCAATTTAAAAAAAGACTCTTAAAAATGAAAAAAGAAAAGAATGATGGCAATATATATACTTATATGTATGATACAATTGATGTCTAGATTATAACAAGAGTTGTAAGAGCTCCCAAGAAATTTTTTCTTTAAAAATAAATCCAATGAAATTTTCTGAAGAAGAAAAGGCTTCTAGGATTATTAGAAAAAGAATTCAGAAGAATGATGTTCACATACTTCCATTGACCAGAGAAAGAAACCAAAGAATTAGAGGGGGGAAATAGAAAGAATAGAACTTTATAGCATCAACAGAAAGTAGAAATCCAGAAGATGACTAATATCATAACAGAATTAGCATCTAAGAGAGCAGAAAAATAGAATGAAAGAAATGGAAGGCCATGTTAGTGAGTTTGAAGACAATTCTGGGGACTACAACCTACAGAGGAACAAACTTATCAGGTTAACAAGTGGGAAGGGAGGAAAGATATAGCAATAAACACAAGGGATAACAGATGTTAACTTGGTCCAGAGGAAGACTGTGACCCACAGAAAGAAAAGATAAGTCAAAGTAGGGGAATAAAGTATATTATTGGGGGTATTACTTAAGTACTTTTATTTGGGGGGGCGGTGCATCACTGCCTCTGGTGGTCGTGGGCGCTACCCAGTGCTGCTCCTGAGAGTCGCCGCTGGATTTGAACCACCAAGCCCACAGGCTGCAGTCCCACACTCAACCATTTATGCCACCGGGACTCAGCTCCTTAGTTAAGTACTCTTAATTGTTGACTATAAGATTAATGATTTTAAATGTAAATCCTCACCAACCTCACAGTAAAAATATTGTAAAAAATGAAACTTCATGAGTAAAATGTGAATTATGATACAATATGTTGTAGTTGTCTAATATCAAGCATAAATCTAATGGAAGCAGGTGAATATTATTCATCTGAATTCTTTTTATGGCAAGTCCAGAGGCTGTCTTCTTCAGAAAATTCTTTTGGATTTGAGTATTTTTCACCTGCGTGTACCTCTTTTTGGGAGATTTGGGTTTCTCATGTGAACTGATATTTATTGATGTTTTCATGACACTGTGATATACCTGTGCAAGAACTGATAGAAATGAAGGAAAAAGTCGAGCTGTACTGAATGCATTAGCATAAAACAAAGTCCCAAGAATTGATAGACGATGAATAGAAATGCTTCAACACACTGATGCAGCACTAGAACACTTACTCGTGTATCAAAATTTGGAAGAAACTACCTGGTTAACTAACTGGAAGAGATCCGTATTTGTTCCCCTTCCAAAGAAAAGACACCCAACAGAATGTGAAAACTGCCAAGCAGAGTCATTACTATGACCCACAAGTTAAACTTGGCTGAAGGTCATTTGAAAATGGTTGCAGTGTTGCAAGGGTAGGGAGCTGCTGGAAATGTCAGTTGGATTCTGAAGGGGACATGAAATGCGGGATATCACTATTGGGTCTTGACTGAAAGCAAAGAAGATCAGAGAGATATTAACTTGGCAAAGACATTTGATTGTGTGCATCATAACAAATATGTTAAAACATTGTGAAAAGTGAGAATTCCCGAACATTTAATTACTCTAATGGGAAACCTGTATTGACATTGAGATGTAGTCATTTTAACAGAACTAAGGGGACCAAATGGTTTAAAATCAGGAAAGGTATGTATCAGAGTTGTAGCTATTTGCCATGATTATTCACTGTATATGCTGAATAAACAATTTAAGAAACTGGATTATAGGGAGAAGAATTAGAAAATGAGGTTTAAAAGAAGGCCTGTGCTACACAGATGACATACTTACGTATGTTGGATGAAAAAAATGACTGATAAAGATCAGTTTGGATTACACCAGAATGTGGACAAAACCAGAATCATCATGATTAAACCAATAAACAACATTGCAATAGTGGAAGAGATTAAAGTGGTCAAAAAGTTCATCTCTCTTGGATCAACAATTAATGTTCATGGACGCAGCAGTCAAGAAATCAAATGACGGATTGCATTGGGCAAACCTTCTGCATAAGACTTCTTTAAAGTTTTGAAGAGCTATGCTCTTTATGATCATATGCTCTTTATGATCTATGATCATAAAAAACGTAGCTGCCACATAGAAAAGTGAAGTGCACCTGGTCCAAGCATTGGTCTTTTTTTTTTTCCTTACACACTTTCAAAACTTTATTATTTTTTGAGGGGGGGAATCACTGCCCTCTGGTAGTCATGGGCACTACCCAGAGCTGCTCCTGAGAGCCGCTGCTGGATTTGAACCGCCAAGTTCACAGGTCGCAGTCCTTCACTCAACCACTTACACCATGGGGCTCAGCCATAAAACTTTATATAAAAATCCATTTGCTTTTAAAAGCATTAGCAAGAGAGAGAGAAAGAAAAAGTATGGAGCAGAAGACACACTCCTTAGTAGTGTTCGCTGGGAAGGCAAGCAATGGTCTTTTAAATTGCTTTATACACATGTAAAAGTTGGACAATGAATAAAAATGACTATATAATTAATGCATTCAAACTACAGTATTGGTGAAGATACCATGGGATCCTAGAAGAATGATCAGATCTGTTTTGGAGGCAGTACATTCTAATGCACTTTCGAAGCAAAGATGGTGAGCCTTTTTCTTACATACTTTGGATGTGTTATAAGAAGAGATTGATTCCTGGAGCAGGACACCATGCTTGGGAGAGTAGAGGATCATCAAAAAAGAGGCAGACTGTCAATAAAACAAGATTGACACAGAGACTGCAAAAATGCCATTGGGAGGATGCAACAGGACCAGGTAGTGTTTATTCTGTGATACATAAGATTGCTAGAAGTCGAAACTGACTTTAAAACACCTAACAACCACTGGCCATGCACCTATAATTTGTCTCCTGTATTTTCTAGGAAGGGAATGGGGGCCTGGAGGACTGAAAAGGGAACTTCCTTTAAAGGATATTTTACCAGTAGGGTAGAATGCAAAAACCAGAGTACGTATATCAATTGTGAAGGTGGGGAGGGCAATGAAACTCATGTGGCTTCGGTTTCACTTTTCTCTTTATTTATCATTTGAGATGTTGCCATGTAAGCTGACACACTGTGAAAATTCGAAATGATCTCCATCTTGAGGTTTTAAAGAGAGAACAAGGGACTAATGGTTTCATGATAAACTAGATCAACTACAAATATTTTAGAACTGCATGATTGCTGGGGGCGGCAGGGGGGAGGGCGGCATGAGAAGGAGAAGACTACTAAAACTTTATGTTTTGAAACTCACCAACCAGAGGAAATGCTTATCTAATGAAAGAGGTACTTATATCATTCCTGTTTCCTCTTGTAAAACTAACACAGTGTATCCAGAAACTAGTCTGTCATGCTCATGTGGCCATTTCTGGAATCATGTACTGGAACATCTTACTTCATTTTTAACCAAGATCACTGCTCACAACCTACAACCTACAATCATGACTTCTAGATTTTGATATCTAAAGTTCTTTCTTGTGGATTCCTCAGTCTTGCAAAGATCGATGTCTGCTTTCTCGCCTCCTTTTAAATGACTCCACTGTATATACTATTAACCTAAAATAATTTCCTGTTATTCTATAACAGCTTATGGATCAGAAAGGCATGATAGTAGAATTATCAGAGTGGCTAATTTATTTGTTTTTAAAATGGCAGTACTCTATAGTCTAGCCTCTCTCTCTTTGCTCTCAGTTAATTCAGGAACTTCAGTCATAATTCAGTTATTGTTAGAGCTTATTTACACTTAATTTTCATATTACATACACTAACAGCAAAACTTTTAGAAAGCCTTCATGTCATTGCATCATATAATTATATTCTTTAGATTATAAATGCATTGTGTACAGTCTAACTTTTTTCTCATTTTCTGTTTGTGTATAATTCTGTACAACATTGCACTCCATTTTAATGTATTTCTCATACACCAAAAAATAAGCAGAATTGAAACAAGTTATTTCCCTTTGATTTAAATTTTATTTTTCCAATGAACATATGCTCTGTTATCATTTCTAAATTTCCACACTTCATTCTTCTATTCATCAAACAACACCAAGAATAATAACAATAATAAAACTTAACTTGAATTTTGTAGAGGCAAACATGAATTAATAGACTTTAGAATGTTTTTTAACAAACACTTTTGATCCCAGCTTTCTGTCAGCATGTTTTGGGTGTGCCCTTCTCTCTGAGGAATCACTGACAAATCAGGTCTTGACAGCTCAGCTCCAGGCAAGCCAAATCCAAACAAGATAATTCCATAAGGAATTAGCCTTTCTTCCTCTCTGATAATAACAGCTACTCAACTGACTGCTTCTCCTGTTCATTTTTATTCTGTTTAAGAGCAAATCTCAGGTCACCACAACTTACACATATATTTATTAGTCTATTTGCTGGTGGGAATTGGGGACTGAATTTTCTGCTATTATTTACACTGGAGCCTAAAGCTTGGAGGTCAAAACTCATCAGCCACTCCATGGAAGTCTACCTTTGTAAAGATTTTGAACTTGGAAAACAGTTCTGACTTGGAAGCAGTTTTGCTCTGTCTGAAAGGGTTGCTGTGGGTCCAAGTCAGCAGAAACGAGTGTTGTTTTTCCTAATTGTGACAATATGATTCCAGTCCCTGGTATTTAATTTATACTTATATACTTTGTATTTTATTAATTCCATGGAGATATAATTTGTGTACAATAAATTGTATCCACTTAATGTGCTCAAGTCAATGAGTTTTAACTGACTTATACTTCATCTGAGAAATGATGGACAAACTCAGGTATACAGTACGTGCCTGTTGTCTACAAAAGTTCCCGCGTGCAGCTTTGTAGTCCAGCCCTTCCTCTGTCCCTAGACTAGCAACCAGGAATCTGTCTCCTGTAACTACAGATTAGCTTGATTTCCTGGAATTTAATATAAGTAGAAAGTCACCATATGTTCTTTTTTAAAATCTGGCTCCTTTTACTCAGTAATGCTCATCTTGAGATTCATCTATGTTGCTTCATGAAGCTGTTCTTTTTCTTGTAGGGTATTCCATTGAATGTGTGGATATATAATATTTTCATTGTCTAATCATGTTGGTTGGGCAAATCTGCTGTACCATACTTCTCTATAACATTAAAGAACAAAGATGTCAATGTTGAGGACTAAGGTAGGCCTAACCAAGCCATTGTATTTTCAATCATTTCATATGCCTGGGTAAGCTGGAAAATGAATAAGGAAGACCAGAGAAGACTTGAAGTAAATGGATTATAGTGTTGACCAACAATATTGAAAGCATCGTGGACTTCCAGGAGGAGAAACAAGTGTGTCCTAGAGGAAGAATTAACAGCCAGAATGCTTCTTAGAAGCAAGGGTGGAGAGACTTCATTTTGAACATCTTATCAGGAGAACCTGTCCCGGAGAAGGGCACCATGCTTGGCAGAAGGTCAGGGAAAAAGAGAAATAAGACCCTCAATAAGATGGCTTGCCACAGAATTCTCAGTCATGGTCTCAAATGCCGACAGAATTGTGAGGATGGCACCAGACTAGACAGTGTTCGTATCTGTTGTTCATAGGGTCAAGATGAGTCATGCTGACTCCCTTTACAGCATGGATCAGCAACTATTGATGGAAGTTTGGATGGTGGTCCGTTTTTGTATATTGTGAATAAAGTTACTATGATCTCATGTAGATACCTGTAGGTGGACATAAGTTTTCACTGTTCTTGAGTGGAATACCCTAAAAGTAGAATCATTAGGTTATAACTGTCTGATTAACATTTAATAAAACTACCAGTTTTCCCGAATGGCGGTACCTTACTGCGTTCTCACTAGAAGGGCATGCGAGTTCTTGTCACTGGAAATGTTGAGAGGCTGTCTGCACGGTTCGCAGTTCAAAACTACCACCAGCTTTGGTCTGTTTACTCCTGCGTACAGTTATAGTCTTGGAAACCCACAGGGGTCGCTATGAGTCAACATGACTTGTGACAGTGCACAAACCCAATTTTAGTTATGCTTTCAGCTGTACAGTTGCTATATTTATATTTCACTCTTCTTTTACTCCACAAGCATATGACGGTTTTTTGGTAGAGATTAGCTTTTGCCTTCTCAGTTTCCTTTCTAGTTTCAGATCCTTCTTTTCTTTATAGAACTATACCTAACAGAATTATACCAGTCCCCTAGAGTTTTGAGGGAACTAATTCCAATTGTTGACATATGATCCTGGCAAAGATAATTAGTATTTCTCTCTCTCTCTCTCTGTCTCTCTCTCTCTCTCTTTCACACACACACACACACACACACAATACACACACACAATGATTACTGCATGTGACTCAGGTTGGATTTTTATTTTTTTTACTGAAATTTGATGCTGGATAATGGGGATGGGGGGGCCCTAAGGATCATGTAAGACTAGAAAAATAGTTCCAGTATATGATATGTTTCTGTAGAAAGTCCATTTAACAAATAAAGCCCAAAAGAATGCAGTGTCAAGAAATAGTAGGCTTCAATATTGGGTTCTAGAGTACAAACTTGACTAAGATATGCTATCAGTTATCAAAGGAGGTCATTGCAACCTCATGGAATAGACATATTAACACAACTGATTATAGCATAGTGTGAGAAGTGCTATAATAAAGATGGTCATAGGATGATTTGCAAACACACAAGCGTGGGAGGTTTAGGGTAGTTCCTAAGAAATATTCCTATAATAGGTGGTTGGTTCAGGGGCTTACAAAATGACTTGGAATAATCAGAAAAAAAGTCAAAATTGTGGAGAATGTCTAAGATAGAAATTAGAGCATTTCTGAACTCTGTTATTGTTAGTTATATAACAGAACAAAATACAATCTCATCATCTTCATAATCTTTGGATGCTTGGGTCCATTTTGCAGTTATTTTTTTGTTTAGTTTTTTTTGGGGGGAGGGGCATCACTGCCCTCTGATGGGAATAAGAGGCCCAGCCTTGCTCCTGGAGTGCTGCAGCTGGATTTGAACCACCAACCCAGTGCGCTGCAGTCCCACACACAACCACTACGCCACAGGAGCTCAGCCCCATTTTGCAGTTATTATAGACATCAACAGAACATTCTAAAATCAGAAGTTTAAAATATCATGATAAGATGTAAGTGCTCTATCACTTTAAATGACTCAGTATAGCTAGAGGGAAAATCTCTGGTGGTAACTTTCTGACCTCCTTTCTCTCTGACACTTAGTGGTAGACAGCAGGCTAAATGACTCTAGAGCTAAGCGGGGAGGAGACACAGTTCCAGAGGAGTCTCATGTGCTAGTAAAAGGATTTTAAATTTTCTTCTGAAATCGACAAGAAGCTACAGATAATCTTGGGGCAGGGACATGCCTGGCAGCAATGTGTTGGGTGGAATGATGGGAAGATCAGCCTGGGCATGGAGCCTGGGCTAATGTCTACTATGAGACTGCTTCAACATCTGTGAACAAGAAGAGTCTCTTTCGACCACAGCCACACAGAAGAAGCACAACAGCCAGTGTGGTCAGATGGTGGTGAAAGTGGTAAAAGGTCTAGGCAATAGACATCAAATGGGCTGGAAAAAACAAAACAAAACAAACATATATCACTGTGTGCACACATCCCCAGTGTACCAATTGAGGACATGTAAGAGCATGAGCAAGAGTGGTGAAGAAAGCAGATGGGCCCAGCTATCAAAAGACAGAGCATCCGGGGTCTTAAAGGCTTGAGCACAAACAAGCAGCCATCTAGCTCAGAAGCAACAAAACCCACCATAAAAGAAGATCACTTACCTGTGCAATCATGAGGTGCTGAAACAATCAGGTATCAAAGAACAAAAATCAAAATCAATGGACCAATTGACTCCCGATATCGCTGATGACAAATGGATACAAAGGCAAA